>VDFB02075321.1:210002850-210021905 GCA_007258455.2 Sequoia sempervirens | reverse complement strand
ATATCAATTAAAAACTTAGGATTTCTATACAAAATTCTAGGAGGTATTCTCAATGGTAAACTTGCCTAAACATTTTAAATTTCTTCAATATTGAATTGAGATGGGAAAGATGGCATACCTTCTATTTAAGATGGGAAAGATGGCGTACCTTCAAATTAAAATAGGAAGGATGGTGTACCTTCAACTTGAGATGGGAAAGATAATGTCTCTCCAACTTGAGACGTGAAAGATGGTATTCCTCCAACTAAAGATGTGAAAGATGATGTACCTTCAACTTGAGATGGGAAATATGATGTATCTTCAACTTTGAGATTCAATTTCCTCATTGCATGAATATCTTGCATTCATTTCCTTTGTCTCTCCAAAGTATTCTCTCTCATTCATTGAGTGGATGCTTCATGTTCATCTTCAATTGGAAACCATGATGTCTTATTCTATGGTGTTCAATTTCTTACTTTCAATAAAGCATCTCTATTCCTTCTTTTCTTCATATTCTGCTTCACACTCATTTGATGTTAAATTCTTTTTTTTATCCAAACTATTCTCTCTCATTCCTTGAGTGGATACTCCATGTTCATATTCAATTGGAAACAATGATGTGTCTTCTTCTATGGTGTTCAATTTCGTAATTTCACAAAGTAGCCTCATTCCTTCTCTTTTCTTCATATTCTAAGCTTCACACTCATCTAATGTTAAATTCTTTCATCATTTCCTTGGCATGATGATGAATTCTATATGTATCATTAATAATACATAGAGATTAGTCAATTAAAGACCACTCAATATATCTTCATGTATCAAGAAATAGGTTAGTATACAAGCAACATTAGAGTCTATTCTAGGATCCAAGACTATATTTAGGGTTTCCTTAAGACTATATTTAATCTGAAAGCCACCACTACAAAAAGGTCACACTTATAGTATAACTTTAAATGTAACAAACTTTTTATTTTCTTTCAAACTAAAATGGATATGATCACATAAAACATGATAGTCAAGAAATCAGCATTAGGATAGTCTTGAGCTTTTATCATTTCATGTCAACTTGGGTACATCGTAGGGTTAAGGATTGGCATAAGTCTCTTAGTACTATCATAGGTGTTATAAAAAGTAAATGGATATCTAGTTGCATCTAGTTTTAGGTGATCCATATCAAACTGTGGTTGAGGGATTTCATCTTGATTATAAAGGAAAGAAAATGTCAAAAAATGATTGTACAACCATAAAAGGATTATCAAGACAGTCCTCTAAAGGAAAGCCCTATGAGGATCATGAGAGTATGAATTTAAGTATTTTGATTGATGAAAGTGTGAACTTATATCTTGATATATCTTATCTCAGGACATTTGAGTTTGAATGAAATATCATATGATTTATATCAAACCCAAAAAGATAAAAAAAAAAAGGGAAAAATGATAGTAATAGTGAAGATTTGGTCTATAAATAAAAAAGTTGTAAAATTACAAAATTATCAACTTTGGAAATTTTTGTATTTTCTTTTGAAATGATGTTTCTAATAATAGACAATGATTGTAAATGATTGAAATGGTCTTTCATTAAATAATTTGATACTTTATGTTTTTTGTTGGATTAAGTGGTTGGAAACGTTTGGAAACATAATAACATTTGGAAACAACAAAATCTTGAAGATTTATCACTTCTTCCTACAATATTGAAGCTTGAAAATATCTATAAGGTTGAGGGAAAACTATAGGTTCTAAAAGAAGTCAAAAATAATAATTTACCTAATTGTGGCACCTATTCTTCCAAAATATTTCCATGACAACATTGTGAAATCCTATTTTTGTGATTAAAATTGAAATTTTCATGAAGATGCATGAATGGGAGTTGGATGAGGATTGAAACCTAATGGAGAGGGTTGGATATGAAGGTTATAATAATGAAAATTATCCACCTATAGTTGCACATTCCTATTTATACTTGAACAATGAAGACCAGGTGTTGCATTTAGAGATGAAAGGGTATCTACAATTGTAAATGACATGTCCAATTAGATTTTCCACATGAAACTTATTTCATTCAATCCTATGAGTTGAGGAAGGAGACTTATTGAAGAATCCATTGTTGGAAAAGTGAAATTACCTTGAAGTTTCCACCATTATTTATAGCTTATTTCATTGATTATTTAATGCATTTTTTATCTCTATGCAAGAAAGGAAGGATTTTATGAAGGGTTGTCCACTTATAAGATTATAAGACTTTACAATTAGGCTTTAGACATTAGGGTGTACAAAGGAGTAGTGCCCATTAAATTTTATGGTATACATTGTACTCGACATATGAGTGAATACAAAGTGTGCAGTTTAAATACAATGGAGAATGAAGGATTCAAATATCTATAGTTTTGTATCATTGGAATATATTATGCATCTTAGAAGGTAATAGGTATGAATGGAATAAAGGTATTGAGTGGTGCATGTGGTAATGTATGGATAGTTGGGTGGGAAATCAATAAAAAATTAAATAAGGCTTCATCAATTATGCTTTGCTAGTTCGATTGATCGAATGTTGGTGGGAGGTAGAGGGTTCTCACTTGATTTTGGTGTATGGGCCCGATTTCCCTTATTGATATTCGTTCTTTCATCCCTCCCAAAGCCCCCTACCAAAGGAAGACCCCACTAAAGGCACCAACCCCACCAACCAAATCCCCACCCCCCTCGGTCCCAACCCCATTGACCATATATTCCTTTGGGTGGGTATGGCCTAATGAATACCTTCATTTATTTAGTTGAGGTAGCTGGATTTTCTCATCTTGACTCAACTACTTTAGAACCCCATGTAGGTGAATAAAAAATAGGTGTTCAATGCCTGCCTATTGTATCGAAACCCCATGAGGCCACAACTTTAGAGCCTGTACCTTGACAATTGTAGGGAGTTAGCCAGGAAATTCCTTCATTTTAGAGCAGTAGTCCTTCATTGGATTCCATCTCACTAGCCAATTGACTCAACTACCCCATAGAATTGTAGGGTGAGTTCAAGTTCTATTATAGTTGTTCGGAAGGAACCATGCATGCATCTGGAAGGAGCTTAGTGAAATGAGTTGAGTCGTCATAGCGAGCCCTTAGTAACATCATGTTCATCAAGAAAAAATATATCATTTTATGGATCATGGGAGAATGATAAGTCATGTTGTTCCCAAGTCATCAAGCTAATATACCTCATTGTCATCAATCTTTGGGGGAGGTGTACCATAAGAACAAATTTGTATGAAGCCTTTATCAATATGATCTTATATTTGTTATTGAAGGATTGACATTGGTTGGTAGAATGACCTAACACATGGTGGTGAGTACATGACATAGATACGAAAACATTATGTTTAGGAGATTTTTTAAATGCTTGATGTGGGAAAGTGATTATTATCCAAGAGAAAGGACAATAGTTTTCCAAGATAAGTGGAAAGTGAAGGGTAACTTATTTTCTTTGGTTTATCCTCTTAGATAGTTGAAGGGTCCTCTATAGAAACTATGTAGGTGGAATGAATAAAAGGGTTTCTAGAGAAGATGCTCTTGAGTTTTAAAAACCTAAAATTGTGAGGAATTTATGTCTTTCAAGGGAGTTTCAATATAGGTGGGATTATCACTTGGAATATAAAATGGTGAATCATCCATATAGTACAATACGTTCATGTCACCCTTGGGATTTATAGTGTGGAGACTTTGGTCACCTTTTCTCTTCTTCATGGCTATGTGTTTCCGGCCAATAATTGTTAGGCCCCTAATATTCTATCTAAGGTTATGACCCTAATATCATATATCCTAAGAGTATAATATAATTCCTAAGTATAATTATTTAAGCACTTTTGGCATGCTTAACCTTAACATTAGTTTTAGTTAATACCTTAAATACTATTTATTAGGATGAAGGGGTATGTCTCTACATGGTTGATCCTATAAATAAAGGGGAGATGTTCCTCCTAGATCATCATATCATCAATTATTAAATTTATTTTATATTATCTAATTATTGGAGGTAAGCCCCTAAAAGTGATTTGTTTTACTTTTTATTATTTACAAATATTTTCAAGAAAATATCATAACAAATGGTATCAGAGCTATGATTTAGGCCAACATTTTGTTTCCACAATAACATCCAAACCGTTGTGAATTTGGATCTAATATTTTATTATTATTTTGAGGTATGTATTATATAAGATCTCAAAAAAATTCAGACTTTGAAGGTAAATTTTCTAGTATTTATTGGGATTTTATTGTTTATTATTAATTTGCTATATAGGCCAAAAAATTTGAGATTTTTTTTTAAATTGTATTTTTGTAAATCTTATAAAAAATTAGGTAAGGTATGTTCTTTGTAATTTACTATTAAAAATAAAACAAATTATTTAATTTAGTGATCAAAGTTTAGTTAAAAAAATCATTATTTTTCTCTATAAATTATATTTTTTTGGAATTAAAAAAAAATTAGAGACCTTATAAAAAATTAGGTATGGTTAATTCTTTGTAATTTACTATTAGAAATAAATTAAGCTCCTTAATTTAGTGGTCAAGTTTTAGCCAAATAATAAATCTCAAAACCTATCTTAGCATATGTTCTAAATTTTTATGGTTACAACTTGCACTAGATACTATCCTCCCTTAATTAATAAAGATAAATCTATAGTTCAAAATAAATAAAACTTGAATCCATGTAATATTTAGGACTAGAGGGATTTTTTTATGAATGAGGAAACCGATGACCATCTTTATTGTCCACCGCCAAAAAATGAGGGAATAATTCCACCAAATTGTGAAAAAGTGGTACATTTCATTAAGAATATCTTATTTTACCCATTTATAACATCCATAAATGAGGGATTATGTAAATTTAAAAAATTAATACTACCAAAATTAAGAGGTTCAAAAAGCCACCAAGGTGGGTACAACCCTTAAAGACAAAATCAAGGAATAAATCAATATTTTCAAGGTTCAAAATTAAACCTACCCAAAATAGATATACGTAAGTTTGATGGTATAGATGTAACTTCATGGATAATTCTCATAGAAAAATATTTTAAACTCCATAATATATTAGATGATGCAATGGTTGACAAAACCTCACCACTTTTAGAATTTGAGCCTTATCAATGGTACCAATGGATGACGAGTGAAAAACAAGGGAATTTACTTAGTTGGAGAGAATTTACCAATCATCCTTTGTTCCCCTTCTTATTTATCATCATGGCAGAGGCACTTGGTAGATCTTTATGTAAAGTGTTTTTTGATGGGATGATAAAAGGAATTTAGATAACCAAGGGTCTACCAACAATAACACATCAGTAATTTATTGATGACACAATGTTATTGGTTGTTGTCCAAGTGAAGGGATCTTGAAACTTTAAGAATATATTGGATAACTATATGATTGCATATGGTTAGGAGGTGAGTAGAGAGAAATTTGAAGTTTTTTTCCTTCTTTACCAACCCAAGAATTGAAATACAAATTATGGGAATCTTAAATTTTAAGAAAGGAAATATCCCAAGTAGGTATTTGGGTCTTCCATTGGCAGTAGGCCAGTAATCAAGAAATTTATGAGACTTGTTGTTGGCTAACATGGAGAACAAGTTAGCCGCAAGGAAAGGAAGATGGCTTTCTTGGGCTAGAAGGATAACGATGCTAAAGGTTGTGATAGTTGCTCTACTAATAAATGATGTCATGTTTATCTCTACCAACTAGAATAAGTTAGAAATTAAACCAAAAAATGAGAATTTTTTTTTGCAGGGGAATTCAAAGCAAAATAAACAGCCTCTCATTAGTTGGGACAAATTATGCAAATCAAAAGGGGCTGATGGTGTGGGTTGAAGAACTTACTCTTGCAAAAAAAGCTTTAGGTGCAAAATTAGTGTGGAAATTGTATGCAAATTTCAAGATCTAAAATGGGTCAAGATCATGAAAGCTAAGTATTTGGATGTAGGGGAAACAAGCATATTTACTTCAAGATCACTCCCGTCGGGGTCAAGAATATGAAACTTTTTTAGAAGCTATCGTGATCTAATAGTGGATTACTCAACCTGGGACATAAAGGATGGTAGGACTGCTCTCTTTTGGGAAGATTCTTGAGGTTGCTTCCCAAGTTTGGAGAGGAGAATGGAACTAGATCAAGTAAAATTAATCACAAAGAAAGATTGGGGTTTTCATGTATGTGACTACCTTCAAGTATCTAATATTAATGGTTGTAACCAATGGAAGTGGAAATATGTGAGAACATTAGGTCTTTCCAATGAATTGGCAGAAGTTTATAAAGTTGTAATAAAGGATCAAGCAGTATTCCTCAAGGATGGTAGTGACATTATAAGATGACACGACTCCAAAATGGATTCATCTTACAATGCTAAGGATTCCTATAGTTTATTGATGAAAGATATGGATGCTTCGTCACGAATCTGAATGAAGTTATGCTAGAGTAAAATTTGCCTTCCTAAGGCTAGATATTTTGCACAAGAAATAAATCAAAACATGATAATGACTATAGATAGATTCATGAAGATGAGATATCATGGCTCATCTTGGTTTGTGATTTGTAAGTGTGAATAGGAGACCTAGAATCATTTACTCTTAATTTTCCCTTCCACTCAAGACTGATAGCAATGGTTGTGTGCAAAATTGGCCTAGAAAAGTGCTCTTCTCAGAGACATTTTGAGTTTATTTCAAGATTGGCCAATGTTAAACAAATCGGCAATGTTCGCAAGCTTATAGATCATCAACCTATCCTTGCTGGTATAGGAGGTCTAGAAAGAAAGGAATAGAAGAACTTTTCAAGGAAAGGCAATGCTTATCACTTCATTGCTAAAAAAATTGGAGGCTTCCATTGTGGAGGTGGTGAACTATAGGATAAGTGTTTTGAATTCAAAGAACATAAAATTTATAGAGTGGGATGCCTTAATGAGGAAGGCTTGGCATGGTTTAAAAGTTCACTCCTTTTAGGGTAGGTGGGAAAAAATTTGAATATTTAAGAAACAATGATTTGGATAGCCCCGGACTTTGGTTGGTATAAATTAAACTATGATGGGGCTTCATGAGGAAACCCAGGCCCCTTGGGTACTAGGTGTATCATAAGAGATTGGAGTGGTAGGGTGGTTGGTAGACTAGCGGCATCACTCTCAATTGGCACCAACAATGCTACTAAATTACAAGCCTTAATCTTGGGTCTTAAGCTTTTTTGAAAGTCAAAGCTTGAGAAGGTGGTAATTGAAGGTGACTCCACTTTAGTAATAAATGTTGTAAGATCAAGTCAAATGCAAAATTGACAACTTTGAGCCATGCTGGAGGTGGCATCCAAACTTTTGGAAGGATTCAAAATTTGTATGATAAATCACACTTACAGGGAGGGTAATAGGGAGGTAGATGAGTTTACTAACAGAGGTGTAGATGGCTTCACAATTAAGTAAAATTGGTCAATCAACTCAATATAATATCATAATAGGGTGGCTCCATTTTCATGTGAATTGTTGCACTAGTTGGGTTTGTCTCTATTGGTTGAAAGAATTCTCAACCTTCATTAGCTTCATTTACTTCACAATCTATGACTATCATTGGAATTTTCTTGCTTTCCACATCATTGTTGCAGAAAGCAACATGATTGTTTGCTAGGGACATTTACATTAAAAGAACATGATGGATTTGGTTTAACATTTTAAATCATGTCCTCATCATTTTGTGGTGAGAAGTTGGATATTTTCATGTATGTTCTCTCATCGCTCTAAGTTTGATAAGTAACTTGATCATGGTGAACTGATGTCATTTCTAACGACCACCTTTTTTAGGGAATCCATCATTTGTCATATGTCTCAGAAGCCATCATGTTAACTCATGTTCAACAGCTTGGATGCATGGCAATGATTTCTCATTTTGGCACAAATTTTTATTGGCATTTCAAGGGGTGTCAGCCACATCAACTATTGATAGTAGTGGCAATTAATACATGGGTGAGGGACATCTTTTCAAGTGGTCATTTCACATGTGAGAGATTCGAAGGCCTCTCTCAAAATTTAGATGGCCTCATAGTAAATTGATTATAAGTACCCTTGAAAGGGCAAGCTTGTCTCCCTTCAAAAGTTAGTTGCTTGATTAATTTGGTATGACCCTTTAAATGGCGAAGTGGTCAAATTTTATAGTGTGAATGTCAACAGAGTGTGTTGAATGCAGAGGCATGGATACTTTGATTTGTTTGGTGAGTGATAAAAGGTAGATGGCCTTCCTTGGGGAAGTCTCTGATCTAAGGTTGAAGTGTATTTTGTTGGAGACAAACTTCTTATCAATTGGCATGATTAAGTTGATCTTGGGAAAGGAGTTTCTAGCAAAGGGGGAATGTTACCGAGTTGAAACTAACATTGCATCCAAATATGTGGTTGTGCTTCTCGACCTACATTTACCAAAGGCAGAGATGGAGTTACTAGTGTAGAGGATATTGAAGTTAAAGCTTCTGGGTGAGTTAGAGGAAGCATTAGACACTATCATGTTGGGTGTGGGCATCCCTAGGCCTCATGACATGAATTTGTTGGCAGTTTCAAGAGAGATTGTTAAATATTATTCCTTCATTCTGGACTTGAAAGGTGATACTTTGCTAGGGAACCATGCGTGGGCGACCAAGGGTGTTAATTTCCTGAAGAAAAAGCTCCATTTAGAGCTCATTGAGGACTTTGAATGGGTGGTGAATTTCATAAACTTTGCACATGAGAATGGTGAATGATCTTAGGTAAAGCACTACCGATCTACTATCAGTACTGCTAGGCAAGTTTTATTTATATCCTCTATGTGGTGTCCCTGTGTTAAGTAATTTGAATGCTTAAGCGTTAGGGTAGGTTTTTTTTTCCCTTTGTTTTGGAATCCCTACAATATGTGATCAATGTGTTCATTCTCATAGGTATTGTGTGGCCATTTTGAGCATAAAATTATAATGGAGGACTGGTGGGATGGGTTTTGATGTAGGGTTTGTTGAGTGCTTTGCTTGGCTAGGCCTTTTGGTTGTTGTATGAATGTCTAGTATGTATCCCGATGGGAAACATTTTGTACTCCTTTTTTGACAGATTAATATAATTCTACTCCTTATGCATAAAAAAAAAATTGTTCAACTATCAATTACACATATTTTGTTTAAGCATCATTGTGAATACCGAACCTAACTTACAAAATCAAGTTACTCACAAAAAATATCATTGGTTATGAAAAAAAGGTATAACATAAGTTTTTACCATATGCGAATTATACTAAAAATTTCATCCCATGCTCATTATATTCAAGTTGAATGGTTGAGTTTTTTGTTTCCTTAACTTTGTACAAAAATATTCAAATGACACCAAATATTGAAATTGTTGTTGAATGTTGTATGTTTTCTATATATGACAAACATAGCTCTCAAATGAGGACCCGCAATGGCCTAAGAAGACTAAAGACAACCATACATCCAAAAAAAAGAGTTAAATTCCCTCCATCTCAATAGCCTTGAGTTCATGTTGAAATCTCTCCAAAACTTGTTGAGGTAGTTATTTAGGTTAGTGCACCTATAAAAACATAGAATAAAATATCACGAGAATGGGAGTTGACCAGAGAGGACATGGACATATTTCTTCAAGATATCAAGGATAATGGTATGTCAACAAGAGCTACAACATAGAAATGAAGAATCCTAACAACCACTCTCACCAATTGGTTGGCAGAGATAACATCCATGTCAAAGAAAGGTTCTCCAACTGTGTTGATACCATGACATTGTCCAAGATGTATGATGCAAATTCATATAGAGCTAAATGAATTTGGAAATATGATGAAATTGGTATTTAGCCAGGAAGAAATGGTACTATAGACACATAAAAATGACCTAGGCCTGCAAGCTCTATTTTAACCACTTTCGTCCTAGCATAATTATGACATTTAATTATGTCATTGGTCCACATTCGACTATTAATTAAATAATTTAGAATTATTTAATTAATTCATATCTCTTTTATTCTTCATGATTATTAAATAAATAAATTTTATTTATTTATTCAATACGTCACTAAGGGTCTATTATCTTCTTACAATTAAATAAATTTATTAATTTATTTAGTTACCTTTATTCATTTATTCTTCCTGATTATTAAATAAATGAATTTCATTTATTTATTTAATATGTCACTAATTCTCATAATTAAATAGATTTATTAATTTATTTAATTATTAATCATATCCTCTAAATTAAATAATTATCTTTAATTATTTAATTGTCAAAATTAACATTTCCCTCATTTTAAATAAATGAAATTATTTAAAATGATCTCACATTCTTGACTGTCAGTTCATTTTAGTAAATAATCTGAAAATCGATTATTTATTGTCACACAAAATCCATATTTTGAATTAATTTAATTCAAAATGGTGATATTCTTCCAAAAATCAAGCAATCGAGCAGATTCTTGATTTTCCAAATCTGCTTTTTAGTTCAACTCTTATCTTCTTGATTTTTCGAATCTCACAAATCAAGCAATCTTTATCTTCTTGATTTTTGAAATCTTTATCTTTTTGATTAATTATCTCATTTATTCTCGACTGCTAATTCGATCTTCTCATATGACATCTTGACCACTCATTTAATGATTTTTCCCTAACCCTAATTAGGGATTATCACATGAAATCTCATCCACAGATTTTAGGCTTTCATCAACTTTCAATCTCGTCTATCCATCCAAAATTTTATTTTCTATAAAATGACAATTTTGCTCACATTTTCAACTACTCACGCTCATACTTAGATATTGCAATATTTATACTTGATTTCATTAAAGTCTTAGGCATTTCTTGGCATAGTCATTTTGTTATTTATCATAGGCATAGTAATCAAATCCTTCAAATCTTGTTTAGGACATTAGCATAGTCAAAGGATTTCTCACACACTCGATCTGAGGGCAATACAATCAACAAGTTAGAAGGTGTTATGAAGGTGAATCAAGGAAGCTTCAACAAGAAATCTGGTATAATCATTCTTGTTATTTGCTTTCATTGTTCTTGATAGTTTCTTTGGGTTTTTATGCTTTAATATTTGATAATCTAACCTTAGAAAATTAACCCATTGATACAGGTACCATAAGGGTGTTAGTGAGAAAAGGTAGTAGAAGTGTGTCTTACATCATTCATAAGATTAGAAAATGGAATTCATGCTTTGTTATGTTAATTTTGTTGGAAAAATCATATCATACTTCTATTTGTTTAAGGGTAAAAAGAAACTAAAAATATATATTTTTGGTAATGGTCTAAGTGCTTGTATGGAAACCAAACCACTCACATGGATGATGAAATAACTTTTATGAATTGGTTGCACCACTTTGCATGATCAATTCCAAGTTGTTATCACCCATAAACAAGCACTTGCTCATAGTTAATGGTTATGGAATCCATTTCATTGTTACAACTATCCAAGAGGCAAGGAATTTTGGTATTAATTTATTAGAAATATGTGTTTTCATTGATTTCAACTCAAGATGTGTTATCATTGATGCCAAATTTGCATGATAATGAATGTGTAATACTCCAAAGAAAGTGAAAGAGTAGTGACATTTGTTTATATAGTCAGCAACACTTTATGAGGTAAAATGGTGATTTATTTGATACCTCTGTGTGATGTGGAGATGGGTACACTTGTTCCAATATGTTTTCTACATGCCTACATTGATATCATTCTTATTTGGTGTATCATACATTGAGATATATTGTAGAAGTTTTGTTAAAGTAGTCACAATGTATACTCTATAACAAAGTCATGGTATTTTGGTCTACATCCCTTTTTATAACAAGATTTTGTCTTATGGTTCAGAAGATAAGATGGTTGATATGTGAAGGTGTTATATTCAATATTTCAAGTTATTACACCTTGCACTATGAAAGTTATAAGTGGCAGTGTTTCGATCTGTGCTTTGGTAGAGAAAAGTATTAGTAAAGGCATGTTGGGATGCTTTGCATTCCTCCGGAAGTGAAGTGATGGCCTTTTAGTTTTGAAGAAATGATCAATAATGTTAAATACACACTACTTTGTAGTATCTAGTGTTTTGGTGGTCTGCAAGATCAATTTTTAATTGATAGTTTGTTACAGTTTGTTGGGAATGCTTTGTTACTGTATATTTAGTGGGTTTCTTCAATTGCGGTAGCATATGATGCTCAAAAAATTTAGGAAAAGGTTGAAGGGATATTATACATTGACTACAATTCTTGTATTTTGGTCCACATGAAGGTTTTGGCTTCTCCCTGGTGGTGCAAAGTTGAATAGTTGGCAGTTTTGGTGGTGTTGTCATTGTTTGGGTCGACATGATTATTTCCTTCATCTGAAGTTGGTCCTGATTAATTAATCTTGCTTTGGAGGATGTGTTGAGATGGTTTTTGGTCATATTATGCCATGTGTTGATCCACAACTTTTTCTCTTCATAATGTATACGTTTGGGCCGACCTATGGAGTATCATGTGTATCATCTAAAGGTCATCTTGGAGCTGACCTAATTGGAGTTTTGAGTTGTTACATAGTATATTTATAGAAGATGCAAAATCATTTATGAAGGTATTTTGAGGAATGATGAATTGAGATTGAGTAGTATGTTGAAAATGAAGTGTGTGAAGTTAGTGTGAAGTTAGTGTGAAGGATTAATTGTGTGAAAAAGGAACTACAACATCAATATATGTTGGATGCTTCTTTATAGAAGTTCATATGCATAGTTCTCATTATAATTTTCATGTATCTTGATCTGAGATAGTGTGTCTCATCAAGTCCTTATATCTTTCCCTAAGGTTGTACGCCTTAGTTTGCGAGTCCATAAGTAGTGAGCCTTAAACAACATTGTAATCTTTGTAAGCAGTGAGCTTCATATATTGTGAGTTAACTCTCATTGTAATTTTTCCCTATTGTGTTTTCTACATAAAAATCTTGGTGTCCTTGTGTGGTGCATGTTTTCTTTTCTAGTCTTCTTTCAGTTTACGTGATGTGATGTTTAATCTGCAAATGGGAATGGTTAAGTTTTAATATAATGCTAATTTTTCAGGCCCCTCTCAACACTACAGTGTGTTCAACATGATTTTCCTACATTTATAGTGCACATGCCACATAAACTACAACCCCTTTATGTGAATGTATTTTTAACTTTTAAATCATACTTCAAATTTGAATGAGCAATGTGGATGGAAAGGTTTCCAAACATTGAAAGAGGGAGGGAAGAATTGGTAGAACTAGGCAACAAGTCACTAAAAAAAGTATTAGCAATGGCAAACATCATTACATGATTCAAAAGGAAAAATATATGGCCCCTCAATCCAAAATCACTTGCAAAGGATATATGTCCTAGTGACATGTTTCAATTCAACGTATAGGTCGATGCTTCTACAATGTAGAACATCCTTCATCTATCTAAGGTTGATGTTTCAGTAGATCAAATGGCCAACATATTTTTGTCCAATCTTGTAGATGTCGAATTGCATTCTATAACATAGGAATCACAATTACATGAAGGTGCACTTGATTCACATCAACTTACTCCTAATCATGACATGACAGATAGTCAATGTGATGAAATAGAAGATGGACTTAATCTTTCCTTAGATCCAATCCAATCCTCATGGTTGTTGGAGGGAGCTATGAATTTGGTATCGATTTACATTACCATGAATAACAAGGAATTTTTTTATTCCCATCTCCATTACCCACATTGATTGTACCTAAAATGGTACATTAGTGTGCTAAATGTGGAGGTTCATATGGTGCAGGCAATGCATAATTCACCCAAGATAAAAAGGAAAATTGCAATGAAGGACAACACATCATTGATGCACCTATCAATCATGGGGATTCCCAAACTGATTCAACCATAAAAATATTTGTTAAGTTGCCCATGCACATTGTCATCCAAAAAAGAAAGAATGCAAATAATAATGGAATTTGATTGAGCTGACAGTCTCAACTATTAACAAAAGATGGCTAAATGATTCTTTTAATTCAACAAGAGGAAATAAAAAAACTTTAAACTAAATGAGTTGTATACCCCAAATATTTGTACCATGTGAGATATTATATAATATGTATAAAACTATACAACAAAATATTATGATGTCATTATGAAATGACTTAGAGCTTACTTTATATAGAAGAGTAAAAAAGTAAAAGCTAATTTCATTTTCAATCACACACCTAAGAGAAAGTAGCTAGGAGAGACATCATTCTATATTGAAAACAACGTTATTGCATATTGCACTAATAGAGTATAACTCCTTGCATCATTATCAAGGAGGTCCAAGAGTTAGTAATTTATACTTATCACCATTTTTGTTAATAATTTTTTCTATAAAATCAAAGTAGGAAAATTTTTGGGTCATGTTTCATAATTATAGAAATGATCCCATTTCTTAATGGGAAATGAATCTTTGTTATAGTCGACTAATAAACTAGGATATTGGAATACCTTAAGATTATGTGATCAAATTTGGTTATGATTGTTATTCTATTCAATTAAGAAGCATTTAAGGAAGCACATGAATGAGTACACGAACCACAAAAACACATGAGATACATATTTACTTTAGAAACCTATTTGACAAAAATGCACTAACAAAAGGACAATAATAAGTGTATTCATAAGAATTATTCTACATCCAATACAATGAGTATCTCTTGTAGAGTATCTCAATAGTTATAAAATACAACATACAACCTCCAACCATGATTTAACATCGATAAATTAGATCAACATCAAACGAACAAACTAGCCTTGTTACATTCGTACAAGTAGATATGTATCTACTAAACTATTCACAAGGAATTTAATTCTCTAACCATTTAACTGCTCACATGGAATACCAATAGTCACACAACCATCTCATGACCACACCTTGATGGTAGCACATGCCAAGAATTATATGAAACATGTCTTCTCTATATGGAAGATCATTGTGCATAATAAGTCATTATTTATTACACTCGATAAAAGGATTTTGAATAGCTTCATCTAAACCACACACATCTTCCTATATTACAACAAAACACAATCTAGGTTTGTATAAGTAGAGAAAAACACTTGATTGATTTTAGTTGTATGTGATACCTTTGAACATCACCATGCTCGTAGATATCACTACATACACCTTAATAGCATCACCAATATACTTACATTGTCATGCATAATCTAGTGAAATACATAAAATTATGTGGTTGTGAGTTCTTCAAATGACTTGTTATTAATAACATAACAACACAAGAGTTAGAAAAGGCTTTGTGCTAAACTACAACACTTAAAACTCAATACAACTCACCACAACTAACTTATTAGTAGTTTATCAGTCTATTGAATCAACACTATCAACATGAACTTGGAAAATTTTCACCAAATCCAAATGACCAAGGCATTTTATCATATGATGAACCTGAAAGTTGTAAGTGTTCAATATGGCCATGAAACAAAATAATATGAAAAATGATGACTATTGTTGAAGGAAATATTTAATGAAGGTACACAATCAAAGTGTCATTCACATTGATAGGTAAAGCTATACACCTTATTCCCATGGGAAATTTGTATACATATAACATCAAGTTGCAACCAATACACCTAATCCTTTAGGGTGACAAATAGATGCACATAAGCACCTATTATGAGTTTATCGGGAGCCCTACACACAAAATGATACCTCCATTATAGTGATCAAACTCAATCACATGAAGATGATCCCTTAGTGAAAATGTGATGTACATGACAACAAATAGTGTTAAGCACTACTTGAACTCCTAAGGGAATATACCATATACCAATTTATGTGATATTATGAAAATATAAATTATGGTCAAAAGCCTACAAACTATTGAACTCAAAATATATAACCCAAACATTGGTATGAATACAATGAAAAATTATGCAAGCCATTAAACCAACAATATAAAATTCAAACCAAAAGTTGGAAATGAAAGTAAAACGGTTCTCAATTTCATTAAAAGTATGGACGTGTTGTGGAGGCGACAAAAAATGCCCCCCCACCTTAAAACAAAAGAAACCCACTAAAAATCAAATCATGAATGACATAATAAAATTACGTAGTTACATGAAGGTATTTTCCTTTTCAGGTTAGTAAATATTGTTGAGAATGGAGGTAATTATGTAGCTTTAAAACTTGTAAAACTATTAGATTGTAGATCTAATTAAGTGTTCTTTGTTACAAATTATTTGTGTATGATTATCTGTTTAGATCAATTTTAACAATTATAGAAAGAGACAGAAGATTGTAGAAGAATGAGACAAGAAGATAGAAGTGACACAGCATATATGTGGAGAAACCCTTTTGAGAAAAAAATCCACCACCAGAATCAATAGTGCTTGTATTATTTAACCTTAGAACAAGATTACAATAACATCGTATCAATCCTTAATCGATATGCTTATTTTGCCTTCAACAATTCTTCTTCACAACCTACAATAAACTCTGATAAAACTCTCTTCAACTTACTACAATTAATAGACATTAATGAGCATTGAAAACTCCAAAGAATTGTCAATTACAAGAGCACAAATCTCCTCTCAAAAACCTACACCTATTTTGTGCAAGTAGAGTTCCATCATGTAACATCAAGTCAAAAACAAAGTCTCCTCAATTTAGGCACCCCAAACTGAACTCCTAACTAATCGTTGGTCAAGAAAATATCTTCCAAGCTTCTCCTCAAATTGGCACCCAAGAATGGGCCCACTTAACTCAACCTTCTAAATATCTTCTCATGCAAAAGGTGTTAACTCCAAGATGCCAACTTGGGCGCCCAAGGTGGGTCCAAGTCAATCTTTGTTAACTGAAACATATCTCTCCATCAATTCAAGCAAACATTATGCGTGATTGATAATCCTCACTTAACTAAATGTATCCACCTGTTATCTGTCATGCAACTCAAGTCAACTGAAGTCAATTAGCATTCAACTAAAACTATATACATGCAACTGAAGATAACTAAACCATAACTAAACTGAACTGAATTGAACTTCGCTCATGTAAATATCAATCCCTAACTTGTAGGATCTTTACATGCATTACTGAAGTGTTATCTTTCCTCCAAACAGTTAACTTAAGCAAGGTGGGTTCCACCTTCCATGTGGGCACCCCATTTTCTCCTATTTTGTAGGGTCTTTTCTTGGGTGTCCCCACATGTTCCTATCATTTAGGAATAATGACAAATGTCAATTTACATGTTCATTTCATTCGAATTTAATCTCTTTCTAATCCTAGTGTTGGGGAACACTTTCCAAGGACTTAGGAGATGCATGAAATATGTTTAGGATTGCAATTAAATGGCATCCTATTCCTAACATTCTCCCACTTTACATTATACATTGCAATTATTCCAAACAAGGAATCATTATTATAAATCAAGTGCAGGAATCAAGGTCAATGGCCTTTCTACACCAAGAGAACTTATCTGTAGGAACTAGTTTCGTAAGATAATCTGCAACATTGATCAAAGTGTCAACTTTCTCAATCAATACCTTCCCACTCTCAACCATTTCTCGCACAAAGTGATACTGAACATCAAAATGCTTAGTAAAAGCATGATACAGAGGATTTTTGGCTAAAAAAATAGCACTTTGACTATCACATTAAAGTTTAATTTGCTTGCAATTAAAATCAATACCTTTCCCAAGTCTCTGTAACCAAACTACCTCTTTAGAGGCATGTGTAGCAGCCATGTACTTTTCTTTTGTGGTGGACAAAGCAACCGTGGGCTACCTTTTACTCATCCAACTAACTGCAGCTCCAAACAAAGTAAACACATAGCCACTTGTTGACCTTTGACTGTCCAGGTCTCCTGCCCAATCTAAATCAACAAAACCCTATATGTCCAATGATCTGTGTATAATATCAATATCATTAGCACCATGATAAACCAAATAGTAATCAGAAGTACCTCGTAAATATCTAAACACCCTCTTAACATAAGTCCAATGTTCTTTACCAGGGTTAGGCATAAACCTACTTAGAACTCCTACTGCTTGGGCTATATCTGGTCTCATACAAACCATTGCATACATCAAACTACCAACTACACTAGCATATGGAATTTTAGACATTTCCTCATGATCAAAATCATATTTAGGACTCATGTCTAAACTTAACTTTGTGCCAACTGGTAAAGGAATATTAATTGTTTTACTATCCTACATGTTAAACTGTTTCAAAATAGTATCAACATAGTTGTTTTGACTTAAGAAAAGCTTTTTGTTACCTCTATCTTTGTTGATCTCCATACCAAGGATATATTTTACAGCCCCTAGATCTTTCATCGCAAACGTGCTAGAGAGTTGTGCTTTCAATTCTTTGATCATTACCTTGTTGTTACCAATAAACATGTCATCAACATACAAGATAATAATTAAAAGTTGATCATCAATACATTTTATGTAAACACGGTGATCTTCCTCACTCCTAACATAACCAATTTTCAATGCAAAAGCATCAAACTTTTGGTACCACATTCTTGTTAACTCTTTCAATCTGTATAAAGATCTCTTTAACCTGCAAACCAAATCTTCTTTTCCTTTTACAACAAAACCATCAAGTTGCCTCATATAAATCTCCTCATCAAGATCCCCATGCAAAAAAGCAGTTTTCACATCCATTTGTTCTATCTCAAAATCATAAGCAACAACAATAGATAAAAAGAATCTAATAGAAGTTAATTTAGCAACAGGAGAGAAGATTTCATTAAAGTCAAATCCCTCTCTCTGGGAGTAGCCCTTGGCTACTAATCTAGCCTTGTACCTTTCAAGATTACCATCTGCTCCAATTTTCTTTTTAAAGATCCATTTACAAACAATAGCCTTTCTTCCTTTGGGAAAACTCTCAAGATCCCATGTGTCACAAGTATCCAAGGATTCCATTTCCTCATGCATAGCTTGTGACCAAAGCTTGTTCTCATCTGAAGACACAACTTCCCTATAAGATCTAGGTTTATCATTAGTACTCATCAAAGAAAATATACAATAGAAATTAGGTGGGCTATACCTATCAATGGTATTTTGGTGTCTTGTGGATCTTCTCAAAGGGGTTTCTTCTTGCTC
>VDFB02075321.1:209986092-209999651 GCA_007258455.2 Sequoia sempervirens | reverse complement strand
ATCCCTAACTTGTAGGATCCTTACATGCATTACTAAAGTGTTATATTTCCTCCAAACAACTAACTTAAGCAAGGTCGGTTCCACCTACCATGTGGGCACCCCATGTGCTCCTATTTTGGAGGATCTCTTTTTGGGCATTCCCACATGTTCCTATCATTTAGGAATAATTACAAATGTCAATTTACATGTTCATTTCATTCAAATTTAATCTCTTTCTAATCCTAGTGTTGGGGAACACTTTCCAAGGACTTAGGAGATACATGAAATATGTTTAGGATTGCAATTAAATGGCATCATATTCCCAACAAACACAACTACTATTCTTATAAAAGGAAATCTCTTAAATGACCCGACAATAATAGTTATAAATTCTAAAGTTGTAAAGAAGCATGTTAATCATTATTAATGACAATAACCCTAAACTAGATTGATAGTATTATCAACAAACAATAAAACTATTGAAAATGCATTTGCATAACAAAATCATAGAATTATGAACTTAAATTTATAACTTAAATAGTATGTCACGATGATGTTCTAATAGAAGATTAGAATTCCCATGAATAATAAATGTGTTTATGAACATAGAATATGACTATGTTCATAAACGCTTTCTGACAACACCTTCAATATTTTTTGTAGAAAGTTAAAAAACATAAAACCTCACACATTTAACTTCAAACTAGATAATGTCAAAAAAAATATAAAACCAAAAAAACATTATTGGAAAAACCACCCACAAAACAATAGAACACTCAAGTTAGCAAATACATAGTAGAGGCGATAAAAAAAGAAGAAAACCATAAATGAAAGAAGCACCCACAACAAATGGCTTATGATTTGTCGCTTTAGTGAGGAATAAAAACCTCACTTGAGGATTTCTTGGAATAGCCGCATTGATTGACAAAAATTTGGGAACCATTCCATTCTCTAATGATTGCAAAAAATGATTAATGAAGAAGCAAATATTGCAACAAAATGGAAAACTAGCCTTACTATGAAGAGGAACAATGGAAAATGATAAACGAGGAAGCACCAATTGACTTCAAATCTTACCTTTCCATGCACCATCATTTTCAAGAGGAGCAATGACCACAAACCCACCATTGTCGATCATTCCTTTCACAGAAGACAAGTAGAGCCAAACATGTTATGATCCTTATTTAAATGAACACTCGAGAAGAACGTCACATTTGTGGGATGGCGGTGAACGAGATACGCGAGGTTATGCAACATTTAATGGGTACATGCATAGAAATTTGGTGCCATCTTAAACAAGTAAATGGGAAGGGATGTAGAGTTAATATGGTTGACTAAGAAAGAAAGAAGAGATAGTGTGTGTTAAATGTGAGGAAGTGGATGTTTACAGTGGCGATTTGCCTACTTACCATGCATCATGTTGAACATGTACTGGAATCCCCTACCACACAATTGTCAAGGGTGTATCTGACCTATGATCGGTCACCCATCCAAACAAACAACTAATTCAAATGCTCAACCTATCATTGATGTACACATGACAATTTGCATCCACATAAGTGAAAATATATTTTTTGGGTATACTATGAAAATGTTGAGTTGATGAACATTTTTTTATAATTTTTGGTCCATTTAACACTCCACATGGACCTCGAAGATAGACCACTCCACTATAAGCCCCTCTCCCCTAACGGAGGGAGAAGCTAAATGATAGACAAAATGCACCTATGTGTGTAACATTATAACATAACCCCATCCCCCATCCCATGTGTTGGACAAAATGCACCAACAGAAAGACTTGACGGAGGACGCTAATGGACGGTTAGGTGTGTGTCGTCACGTTTCCCATCGTCAGAAAAGGATGTGTGGATGTTAGCTATTTTAAAATTGAAAAAGCAATGGACAAAAAGCCCAAAACTTTTCCATTTTCGACATTTGCATTTTGGAGGTTGCTAGGGAGCGCGGGCGAAATAAAGTTGCAAGCGTTCGAAGGTTGAACGAGAGTCGAGACTCTCCCTACCAAAATACATTTGACAGGTGTGAGCGGCTAGCTAGCAGGTATGTATATTTGTGAGAAATATATGCCATTTTTCTATTCTACGTAGGAACTATGAAGCATTGAACAACTATTTGTTAAAGAAAATGGGTTTTCATTGATGGGAAAATAAAGGATTTTGCTTATATGTAGGGTTTTCATTTCAAATGCAGAGTTGTTTATATTTTTTATGTTGAGGGTTTTCAAATTTCACTGTGAAGAATTGAATGGATATTCATTGGGAAGATGGGTTTTCATTGATGGGAAAATAAAGGGGTTTCCTTGCGAAAAGGGGTTTTCATTTGAAATGCAGAGCTGTTTTGTGTGTTTTTGTGGGTTTTTGTGTTGACAATTTTTTAATTTTTCTTTTTGAATATTCGAAGATTTGAATGGATGTTCATTGCGAAGATGGGTTTTCATTGATGGGAAAATAAAGTTTGTTCCTTGTGAAAAATGGTTTTCATTTGAAACATAATGTGGGTTATGTGTCAGCAAGTTTTCAAAATCATAATTTGGAATGGATAGAAAGCCCAAAATGTTGCCATTTTTTACATTCTCATTTTGAAGGTTGTTGTGTCTAAATGGTTTTGAAACATTAAGTGGGTTGTAGGTTTTGTAAAACACAGTGTTTTGCATCCTACAATTTTACAAAACAATATGTATGTCTTGAAAAGCTTTGTGTTATTTAGACTGTAGGAATGTGATGATAAGCACCATTTTGTAAACACCCAGTAAGGTATTTGGCTTTAGTGTGTAGAGGGTTTTACAACATTGTGTGGGTTGGAGGTTTCATAAATCATGTTGTCACCTCACCTCCCACTCTGTTTTCCAACCTGCAATCATATTGTGCATGTATATTTGGATCATATTAAGAAATTGAAACGCAAGTTTAATTAATGTTGTTGACAGACAGCTACAATCCAAAAGACACAAAGTTGCAAAAAATAAACACAACAATGGAAGGTGTGATTTTCAAGACATTCATACTATTTTGCAATATTCCATGTTGCAAAACCGTACATGTTAAGAAGCAAGCAACCCACCATGAGACAACCCTTTACATTTAAACAAGGAGATTCAAATAACTGAAAACCCACATTGTGTTTTCTAAATTACAATTATTTTGTGCACTTTTTTCTCAATCATGCGAAATTTAAATGCAATTTCTACTCAAATTAAAAGTCCTTATAAATTTTGAAGGGGCCTTTCAATACATTCACACTGTCTAAATTACAAAAGCTTTTCAAGAAAGTCATTTTGTTTTGTAAAAAATCATGTTGGAAAACCCTAGGTGTTAAGAAACAAGCAACCCATATAGTGTTGTAAAACCCTCTGCAACCCAATTGCTTACCACCCCTCACCTCAATTTGGTCAGTTTTCTCCTCCAACTCCTCTGCGTGCACTCCAACCTTCAACTTTCAATGTGCAAACATGAAACGTAGAGTGTTTTCCCCCTTCTTTCTCCAAACTAAAAAATGCACACATCAGTCTGCCTCCAATTCTCACACCAAAAAAAATCTCTGAAAATGACAACTCATACTCACATTGCTTGTACTATCTAAATTACATTCATACTATTTTGTAAAATTTCAGGTTGCAAAACACTTGTTTTTCAAAATTTGCAACCCACATAATGTTTTAAAATCCTTTAGCAGTAACAACTCAATCAGTTACAAGCCCCTCGCCTAAATTTCGTTGGTTTGTCATCTCCCCCACCTGCAACTCCGTCCCCTTCTCTCTAACCATTTTTTTTCAACCTACAGAATGAAAAAACCCACAACATAGAGTGTTTTCCAATAACAGTACTTTAAATAATTAGTAATAAATGCTAAATAATGGGAGAAGCTAATCTCCTGACAAAACACACCTATGTATAGACATTATAACATAACATGCCATCCCCCATCCCACTCTCCCAACAAAACGCACCGATGGAAAGACTTGATGAACCGAGCTGACAGACAATAATAATACTTGTTACAATTTAAAATGTATGTCTTAGTCATGTCAACCTTCCCGCCTACTATGCATGGATAGCTTCTCGCACAAGGAAAAAAACATAGGCATAATTCAAAGCAATGTGAAAAACAAGGGATTTCATTTGGCTTCAGTGTGTAGAGGGTTTTAAAACATTGTGTGGGTTAGAGGTTTCATAAATCATGCACTCATCTCCCACTATGTTTTCCAACCTACAATCATACAAACTGTTAATGTTTGTTGGAAAACACTAGATGCTTATAAAATGGTGCCTTTCATTACTTTTTTACTGTCTAATTAACAAAATCTTTTGAAGACATTCATACTGTTTTATAAAATTCCAGGTTGTAAAGCACTGGTTTTATGAAATTTACAACCCACATAATGTTTTAAAACCCTTTACAAGTAACAACCCAATTGGTTACTCACCCCTCACCTCAATTTGGCATGTTTTGTGATTGCCTTGAGAACCTTTTGTGAATTAGATAGTAAGAATGTAATGAGATTGGAAAACACTGAGTTTTAAGAAATTTGCAATCCACACGATGTTGTAAAACCCTCTAGACGTAACAACCCAATTGGTAAGTTGAGAAAATCGAGGTGACATCAGCATTATCTTCTCGCTTCCCTTTCCATGATGCTTCCTCTCATCTATCGGTTATCACTTTTATCATCAATCTTGGCGGACCCTACACTATGTCATCTCATCATGTTATGTATGTTTCTATATATGTTGTTATGTATGTTATAATACGTTTTTGTATGTACATAGGTGCATTTTTTCAGGAGATCAGTTGCTTCCATAGAAGGTTTTACAACATTGTGTGGGTTGGAGGTTTCATAAATCATGCAATCACCTCCCACGGTGTTTTCCAACCTGCAATCATTCAAAGTTTTAATGGTAGTTGGAAAACAGTGGGTGTTTATAAAACAGTACCTTTCATTGAATTCCCGGATAGTCTCCGGCTTCCGGAGACTACTGCGCGGCGAACAATTCGGTGGCGGTTTCCGACGCTGCGGTCGCTGGAGTTCGGACGCTCCGGAACGAACGGGCGGTTCTTCGAGACTGGGTTTTGTGAACATTGCGTTGATTTATGGCCCGGCTTTGCAGGAAACCAGATATAACCTTCGGCAGAACGCATGCTGCTGGGTCCGGAACGACCGAAAGGTGTTTGGAACGCCGCGTGGGACTACTGGCATACTGATGATTGTTTTGGCTGGCGACTTCATATTATGTATGGGAGTTACATTTGTTAGCCAGTCGTTGCTATTTTATGGTCAATCAAGGTGATAACCAAGGTTTTTGTTGACTTGTTAACCTTTATTCTTGTAATAATCTATTTTCAATCGTCTGTAAAAGTAATGGTTCAATTTACAATATCATTGAACAATTGTTACAATATCAATACGTCATTTAGGTGTTCATTGAGAGACACAGGATATAAACAAATTTTTGATAGTGGTATGTGGTATCCTTCTTGTCTATCTTCTATGCCCTTATTTATTATTGCAAGTTATGGTCTCTTTCATGTGGCAGGAGAGATGACTTATTTATATATTCAACTGAATGTTCAGTGCTTCATAGTTCCTGCAGAATGGAAAAATGGTAGATATAATTGTTGATATATATTACTAGTGTTAGCAATAGGTTAAATTGGAAATTAAATTCCCATTGTACAGTTTAATATGTTTGTTTATTGTCTGTACAAGCTAGCATTTTGTAGTCACCACAACATATAATCCTATATTGGTGAAATTTAAAATAAAAAGAATTCTTTGTAGCACCAAATGTCTTTAATTTTCCAATTTAATCTATTGCTAACACTTGTCTTCCTTCCAGGTGGTTGATATATTTGAGGAAACAAAATTGAATAAAACAAGGGAAGGTGGATTGAGAAGGATGCTTTAGGAGATGTGAAGCTTTTGCACTAAATACAGGTGATTCTAGCTGTCATAGCTTGAATTGCAAGTGTAATGGTTAGTTAAATTTCCAAAATTCATTTTGCATTTAAAATTTATGATTTATTTATAGATGAGATGCTTATTGTGGCGAATGTGATATCCAAAAATTTTACATGAAGGATGTTTCCTCCTTGAAGTGTGAGTGTTACATAGGAAATGCTCAAAACAACAGTGAACGATGATACTACATCCTTTTTAATTATCTCTTTACACAAAAACACATAAACAACTTTGCATTTCAAATGAAAACCCTTTACGCAAGGAAAACCCTTTATTTTCTCGTCAATGAGAACCCATTTTCACAATGAATAGTCATTCAATTCTTCATAGTTCCTAGGCAGAATGGAAAAATGGCATATATTTCTGGTAGATATACATATCTGCTAGCTAACCTCTCACGCTTATCGAATTCATTTTGGTAGGGAGATTCTACGCTCTTGTTCGGCCTCCAAACACCTACAACTCCCTTTCATGCTCCATAGCAACCTCCAAAATGCAAATGTTGAAAATGGCAATGTTTTGGGCTTTTTGTCCATTGCTTTTTTGATTTTGAAATAGTCGTCGTCCGCACAGTCCTTTTCTAGCGACGAGACACGTGACAACACATGCCTAACCGTCTATTAGCATGCTCTATCAAGTATTTTTGTTGGTGCATTTTGTCCAGCATGTGGGATGGGGGATGGGGTGTTATGTTATAATGTTACATATATAGGTGCTTTATGTCTAGAGTTTAGCTTCTCCCCTAACAATGTCATCAGGTCAGTTTTTCTGCCACTTTGAATGGCATTGGTGTTCTTTGCCTTACACAAGAAGCTATATGTTCACTGTGGGTGGGAAGGGGAGTTGACGTGATTAAGACATGTGTTTTAAATTGTAACAAGTACTATTATTGGAAAAAACTTTGTGTTGTGGGTTTCCTCATTCTGCAGATCAAAAGCAAAAGGTTGGAGAGCAAGGGGTAGAGTTGCAGGTGGGGGAGACAAAAAACCAACGAAATTGAGGTGAGGGGTTTGTAACTGATTGGAATTTTACATAATAATATAAATGTCTTAAAAATATTTTGTTATTTAGATCGTAGGAATGCAATGAAAGGCACCATTTTGTAAACACCTAGTGTTTTACAACAACCATTAACACCCTATATGATTGTAGGTTGGAAAACATAGTGGGATGTGAGTGCATGATTTATGAAACCTTCAACCCACACAATGTTGTAAAACCCTCTATGGATGCAGCTAATCTCCTAACAAAATGCACCTATGTACATACAAAAATGCATAAAAACATACATAACATGATGGGATGGCGTAGAGGTGCGTTTTCTCCAATGGTGTGTTTTGTTGGAGAGTAGTTGCATCCATAGAGGGGATGACGTAGTGTGGGGCCTGCCAAGACAAATGATAAAGTGACGAAACTAGTAGATTGGAGGACATGTCACAGTGAGGGAAGAGAGGAAATAATGGTGTCGTCAACTCATTTTTCCTAACTAACCAATTGGGTTGTTATGTCTAGAGGGTTTTACAACTCTGTGGGTTGCAAGTTTCTTAACACCTAGTGTTTTCCAATTTCATTACATTCTTACTATCTAATTCATAAAAGGTTCTCAAGGAAATCACAAAACATGCCAAATTGAGGTGAGGGGTTAGTAACCAATTGGGTTGTTACTTGTGAAGGGTTTTAAAACATTATGTGGGTTGCAAATTTCATAAAACCAGTGCTTTGCAACCTGGAATTTTACAAAATAGTATGAATGTCTTTAAAATATTTTGTTAATTAGATAGTAGGAATGTAATTAAAGGCATCATTTTATAAGCACCCAATGTTTTCCAACAAACATTAACATTCTATATGATTGTAGGTTGGAAAACCATAGTGGGAGTTGGGTGCACGATTTATGAAACCTCCAACCCACACAATGTTGTAAAATCCTCTGCAGATTGAAGCCAAATGAAATCCCTCTTTTTTCTCATCGCTTTGAATTACATTGAAATTTTTTCCCTTGCGTGAGAAGCTATCTATGCACCGTAGGCGAGAAGGCTGATGTGACTAAGACTGGTGTTTTAAATTGTAATAAGTATTGTTATTGGAAAACACTATGTTGTGAGTTCTTTCATTTTGCATGTTGGAAAGTCAAGGCTCAGACATCGGGTGGAGTTGTAGGTCGGGGATATATAAGACTATCCAAATTCACCTGATGGGTGAGTAACCAATTGGGTTGTTACTTCCAAAGGGTTTGAAAATAGTATTTGGGTTGCAGGTTTCATAACACCTAGTGTTTTCAAACCTACAATTACACATAAACAATATGAATGTAATAAAATTGTTTTGGTTAATTACATAGTAAGAACCCAATTGGTTGGTCACACCTTATTTGATTTTGAATACTTTTATGTATCCCCCACTATAAATTATATTGACAGTATGAATGTATTCAAAAGGTTATTTTATTTAAACAAAAAAATGTAATGAAAGACACCTTCAAAATTTATCACAAGTCTTAGGTAGAATAAAAATAATGTTTGAAATTCCTCTTATGATTAAAAAATATATGCTTTCTTACAACAAATGGTGCAAAAATATTTGGAACTTTAACTGTCCATAATACTTGCAACTTTTTTACATATTATAGCCAACCATAGATGCATCATTTGGTTGTGTGTTTATTATGTGTATTCTATTTATGTTAATATGAAATATACTAGTAGGAAATGCCACTTGAAGTCTTATTTTTAATGGTAGCTTGCTTATAAATGAAAGAAAAATGTTGACATTTAAATTGTTTGAGCTCAACAATTTTTAATATAGCCATCAATGGTATTCAATAGAGTATAGCAATGAATTTTTTGTATGTATATATGTGGGCAACTATTTTTCTCATAATGGATACTTTCAAATGAATAATGGTATTAAACGCTATTTGTAACAATAAAAATGGAATTTCACTATCTTCATTTGATTGCAACAAAAAAATACTCACATTATTTGCAATGTTGGAAAACACACTGTCCCTTGTCAGTTATTTCCTTGTGAAAAGTTTTTGTTTCCTACGCACCAAGAATGTAAGGAAGTCCACCTTAAAATTTTATTTCTTATGATTGAAAAAATATATGCTTGCTTACAATAGACAATGTAATAAATTTTAGAACTTTAAGTATCCTTAACACTTGCAACATTTTTACATATTACAGCCAACCATGGATGCATATAATTTAAAATGGAAAGTGCTTCGTACAATGACGAATTCTATTGAGGTGGTTGACATAGCTGAAAGGGTGTGTAGTGATGCATCTCCTTTAGTATGTTCATGTTCAATAGATGTGTGGGTAAGATCCATCTCTATACAACCTTTATGGCCTCCTAATTAATTTGAATCTACGATAAAAATTTATGATCACTTCATAGTTAGAATGCTTTACAATTTCATTTAGAAAATTTCATTTCTATTATGAATATGCTGATTTTGATAGTATATTGTTCCTTCGATTCAGGTTGAGAATCGAAGAGATGATCATGCTAATTCCGCAATTGACAATAAAAAGGAAGCGGATACAAAGGGCCACCCTATGGATGAGGAGGGTGTGAATGAAGCATAGGGTGATGCAGACGATAGGAAGGTAGACATAATAACTCAATTAGTGCATTGTTTGGTTGTGTGTATATAGGTTGTGCATTCAATGTATTTTAATATCAAATATACCTATAGGTAATACCACTTGAAGTATTATTGTTTATGGTATTTTGGTTGTTGATGTCATATTATTTACAGTGCTAGAAAACACACTATGCCTTGTCTATTATTTCCTTGTGAAAAGTTTTTGTTTCCTACACACCAAGAATGTATTGAATTCCACCTTCAAAATTTTGGAATAAATCCTTGGTAGGGTAAAAATGACAATTCACTATCTTCATCTGATTGCAAAAAAAAAATGTTCACATTATTTGCAGTGTTGGAAAATACACTATTCTTGGTTCTTTTAGAGGAAGAAATTGGAAGAAAGGGTATTTTTGAAATCTTCTTTTGAATGTGTATTTTCATATTCTGAATGAAATGGTTGCATGCATTTGAATTTGATGTGATGTTAACATTCTTGACATTACAGGGCAAGTATGAACAAGGAAGTGGCGGGTGTGAGTAGGCTAGCCAATAAGGTCAAGGCCCAATTTTATCGATTCTTGACACTAGCCTACTCAATTTCTTAATTTCCTTCAATTTTTGGCAAAGAAGTGATAAAATAGGGCCTTCAACTTACCTGGGTGAGGTTTCTAGTCTATCTTAATTTTTCCTTTTCCTTACCCTTAGGAAATAGGCCCAAAAATTTGCAAAAATCCCAAAGTAGTTAGTTGTAGGCCTACTTTGTGCAACATCATCTTTTCGAGAGCTTTCCGAAAAGGTATTGTCATTGAAAATCTGACGGTCGAATTAAAAGTTATGGCTGTCGGAAGTTGGTGCATTTTTAGGAATGTGCTAATTTTCAAATGTGAATCTAAATTTGAATTTAAAATTATAATTTTTGGCACCAAACCACCAAAACTCATAACTTGAATGTTGTTTTTGGCTCCAAACCGAAAAGGGCTATTTATGAGCTAATTTCTAGTTTTTGGGTAGCTTTTTGGGGAAGAGAGTTCGCATGTTCTGAAAGGGGGTTTTTCTATAATTTCTGTAATTTTTTTGAAACTTCTGTAGCTTGCATGTATCACAAAGCTTGAGGATTTGGGATCCTCTGCATGTAAGATGTCCATTATTGAATAATAATAAAGTCTACTAGTTGTGTGCATTATTTTGTGTCTCAAAGTTTACTCCCTCATCAATATATATATATTCAGAAATATTACAATTTAGAAATAACAATATATGATTTCTAGTCAGATTTTAATAACTACTCTTTCAAAATTTAAAAACTTGGTCTCATACATATTTTATATGTAATATATATATACAGAGAATCACATTTACAAACTGATGTAATTTCATTTCAGATATATTTTTTTTTTACAAACAAAACAATATTCACTGTCTATACCCGATGCATCTACAGTCATGTATTCTATTAAAATTTTACAAGATGATATATATATATATCAATAAATATATACACACACACAAACATATATATGTATATATGCATATATATATATATGTATATATATTTATGAATAGATGGAAAAAATTCTACTGGAAACGCAGTCTCTTATACTATGCCAAAGAATGCTTAAAAAAAAACATGTTTTAGGTTATAATGGAGGTCGATATCTCCATAGCCCAAGGTTGAGAACAGGGGCGACAACCTGCATGGGAGACATTTCCTGTGGGAGGCAGCGTCCATCCCACAGGTCGTGGCCTGTGGGATGGGTCGTTGTCTCCACAACACCCTCCATATGGCTGCCCATATAACCCCAAGCCATTTCCTTTAAGCAATAAACAACGATTTTAAGAAGATTTAAATATAGTTCAAAAACATAATATATATTTGCAGAGCGGCAACAGTTTGACACATTTCTTCCTACAATATATATATATGTATATATGTATATATGTATATATATAAATATATATATATTTAAAGGATTAAGTAATCGCAGTGATTCGATAGAAATATAAAAGAAAACCTTGATACAATTTGTATTTTCTGTACAATATTCATTATGTGGTAGTAAGATATTATAATATCCACATATATATTATAAAGAGAATAAGAATAATACAAACTTGTGTAGTCATGATACAAAATTTTCCAGACAGAAAATAAAGATTTGAAATGTCAGACGCATTTGCAAATAATATAGCCTCAAAGAATTCAATCTTTCTCACACAAAAATCATTGTATACACCCATTCTAAAATTAAAACATTGGAGAAAATAATTAAAAACCTAGAAAATGCTTTATGTAGATTTTCCTCTTCTTATTGTTTTTCCTCTCTTGTTTTCCTCCCCTCTTTTCACCGTTCTTGATTTACTTTGCTTCAAAAACCTTCTCTGAGGCTCCTATTTTCAGTTATTATTTTGCAGAGAAAAAGAAAGATCAAGAAAACTATTGTGTTTCCGTTATTAATTTTCCTTCTTTTGAAGATTTCTCCCCAAGTTTTCCAGAAACCTAATCTTTTAAAGAACAAAATAAAATAAAATTTATTTTTATGCATCATATTTATCCTTAGCAAATAATTAAAGAATTACCTTTTTAATTGCAAATGAAAAGTAATTATCCTCAATAATTAATAAAGAATTACCATTTTAATTGTATACAAAATAATTATCAATTGCAAATAAAATAATTATTCTAAATAACAAAGCATTATCATTTAATTGCAAAATGAAATATTTAATTAAAATATAATTAATTCTTTTATTTCCTTGTACTTCTATTTTACTAATTAATTTAATTAAAACATTCTGAGGTATGAACAATATAAGCATTTAACTAAATTAAGTACTAAATGCATCTACATGATACTAAGTGCTCATGTGTGGGCGAGAGAACCATTCCTGCTTTACCCTGCCAAGGAGCTAGCCTCCTCTACCTTAACCACACCCTTGGTCTTCGACAACCTGCAGCTCAAGTACAGTCAAGCACCCATTTATAGATTAGTATCTAGGTAAAATGTAAATCAAAACAATATAATGCATTAATCCAAATAACACTATTCTATTTTGCTTCACTTTCGAAATAAAACTATATTCAATACATTTCAACTTTTCTAAATTAAAACAAACATTTTCTTACTTCATCTCACAATACACCATATTATTTATTATTTACTCTACCACACACATTCAGTCATATATCAAATCCACACAAATCCAAAAGCAAGCAACATCAAAGTTTGAGACATGACATAAATTTGTTATGAACGTTGTTTGTGTTTTTAGGTCAGACTTTTATCTCCCCCTCAACTGATTCTCTTTCTCTACGCTTAGATCTGATTTTTCCTTTTGCTTATATCCATATGTTAATTTTTGAATGTAGTCATTTATATTGAGGTGCTAGCAAGAAGTCGAGTCCACTTTTTGGCCAAAAAGTGGAAGTTTTTTCTCTGATTTGTAGAATTTGACACATTTGACCTTAAAATTTGAAGCACTTAGAGATAGAATCTTGAAAAAAAATTCCTAATCATAAAATGTAGTACTCCGAGTCTAGTTTCCAAATATGTAATTTATTTCAATACCCAAATGCTACAAATTTATTTTTCAATAGGCGTTTCTAAAAACCACTTTTTAAAAGTCAGTTGGTTTTTACCATACCATGCATGTGTACATCATCCACATTTTGACCTAAATTATCATATTTTTCTAAATCCTTTTGGGAAAAAAATTGTAACTCACTAAAGCATGTTTTTGATATTTTTTGTAATTGTTTATTGAATATTGTTTTTGTTAATTCTTTATTAGCCATATTTGTCATTTTGAAAAATCGCCATGTACATCATGCATAAGATGACCTAAAATTATCATTTTTTGATTTGTTTTTTAAATTGAAAAGAATTGTTTGAAGTACATTTTTGTGCAATTTGTTTTACAAAAAAATATTTTAATAAAAAGTTATTAAAATAGTAAAAAACCTTGATATTTCAAGTTTATGCACTAGTTTCATAAATTTTTTTTGAAAAATAG
>VDFB02075321.1:209816779-209985992 GCA_007258455.2 Sequoia sempervirens | reverse complement strand
GATCTCTGGGGAGTAAACCGTGTGCCAAATCTATTGGGTGGCTCTGCAACTGGTTCTTTGTACTCAATTCTTAAACCTCATTTGATGGACCTGAGCCACGAAATGAAAAGAAGAACCCATGCTTGCCTCTATCAAATACTATCTTGTTGAAGGAATTGATTTCCCTCAACCCACATTTACCTCTGCCACACCACTGCAACAAGTATAAACCTCTTCTTACAAGCATAAATACTTGGTTACCACTAAACAAGTGAAGAATTGTTCCATTTTTTATCCTACTATTGCATGGCAACCACATAACATAGGTCACTACTTTTTCATGCAACAATTTTTTCATCTTTGTAGTAGGTGGTGCAAAAACTTGAAAACTCTGATCAATACCATATGAAACCATAGTACCTTCATATTTGTTGACCCTCTCACTTGAACCAAGACAAAAATAAAATGCCTCCAATTCACATGGAAAATAATGGTATGCCTCTTCATCATGTTGACTTGGAAATGGAAACTCATCCTTAAATAAATCAAACTAAAAAATTTGAAGCTCAGGCGTATGAGAAACATGAGAAGCCAAAAAATCACCAACCTAGACAAATGGTTGTTGCTCATCATCATTTTCAGATGTATGTTGGATCCAAGTGAAATTCTCAAATTCAGTACTACTAGAATCCACATTGTGATAAAACTACATCTTCATCACAAAGGAATATGTCATACTTAACTTCACTCATATCAAGGACCATAGAAAACCAACATACCTTGGAGTTATCAATGCTGATACAAAACTCATCAGCACCTCCATTCATATCACGAGACATTTTGTGTGAAGAGCCATACTCTTTAGATTGTCTCTTTGTTTTAATCTCTTGGAAATCTGTTGAAATATATGTGCCATAAAAATTAGACTTGTGACACATATTTGTCATGCTTAATTCAACAACACTTCCCCCCCATGATTCTCTTGAATTACACTATTCATGAGGAAGACTATAAGTTGCACACCCAGAAAAAAGGTCCTCATACGTGTCCATGTGGTGAACACAATCACATTCTTCAAGTGCAATTTAATCATAAAAAGTTTCATCAGCTATACCAACATTTATCTCTATATTTTCACTTTCATGTACAGCTACATCTGTGTTTTACTCATGCAAACAATCATTGATAGCTTGAAATCCAAAAAAAGGGGTAGAAGAAAGTAGGAGATCAAACAAGAAAGGAATTCCTTGTTCACCAATTACATTACCAACATATGCATGCTCTACACAATCAACTTCTTGAATTGATTCATCCAATAAATCTCTTGCACATATATCTTCTTCGTTGTCCATACTGCTGCAACAATCGGCGGGGTCATATTCTTCACTGTCAAACTAAAAATCACCATTTATTTCTTCATTTTAGCTTCTCACGGATGATCTCTCCAATTGAAGTTCATTGCACAATCTATCACTTTCATTTGGTATAGAGAATAGGCTTTCTATTTCTATGTCAAAATTGAGGCCCTGATTTGCAACCTCTAATCTTTCCATACAAGGTTCTAAAAGTCTAACATTATTGGCACAATTTGAACTGAGATGATCATTTAGAAAATCATTAGCACTATCATATATTTTCATAATATCACCATACAATTGTGAGGATTGAAAAATATTGCCACCATCTTTATTGATACGCTTTTCACTTAGGGAGATCAATTCTACTTCCTCATCTTGAAAGGATTCACAGTCACTAGGGATGCAAACAAAATTGTGGTTTCTTTGATCATCTAAACAAGAATGTTCCTCATCTAGTTGTAGACTTTAATTTACAACATTAATGTTGTCATCATGAAGATATGAAACTTCAAAATCAACATAATCCATAAGGTGACCTAATACTAGATCTTCAACTTCTATTGCACTTTCAAATGAGATCAATGCACCTAACCCAAAGGATTCATCATAACACCTTTTCTCCTTGTCAATAAATGAGAATGTTCTTTCAACATCATTTCCATCATTTCAGCCTTCATCTGATATAGAGAATTGGCTCTCTATCTCCGTATTTCCAAAGAAAATAGGAGTGAATTCACATGTTTCATTCATCTCATCATGTCTTATATCCTGACTATTATGGCTGCAATATTCATCTGGATATATTTTCTCTATAGGTTGTTCAAAAACAAAATCCTCACCACTACAAGATGCATTATTATCTTTTGTTATACCATCTAGACTCATTTGGTCAAGTCTGGAAAAAGTACCATCACATATTTTAGTTAGGAAATCACTTCCACATTTTGTGTCATTTCTTCAATCATTGAAAGCCATTGATATATACACTCAAGTTTAGGGGGCTGCATGTCAGTTGGAATGGTACTGAGACCTAGCTCAAGTCTTTCATGGAAAAAATCAATACATATTGATTCATTAGGTCTATTTAATATTGGTATAGCAAACAAAAATTTCATGAATCTATCATGAAAATCATAGGAGGATTCACCCTCAGATCTTCTTATATCATACAATGCATCAATAGATGATATGGATTCAACCTTGGTTTTAGATTGTTCTTAAAATTCTTCTTGGATATGCAAATGTCTATTCTCAAATAGGCACACATTATCTATTGATATCCCTTCAAACTAATCAATAAAAAGTATCCTAAGTTCAAGCCATGAATGTATGGAATGCATTGGTAAACAAGAAAACCAATATCTAACAACATTTTCAAAAGTTTTCACAAAAAGTCTCATAATAACATCCTCTTCTTCTATTTGACAGTCTTCCCTCCAAGTGATGAAATCCTATAAATATTGTGATGTTGATTCTTCATACCCCCTCTAAACCTAGGGAAGTATTTATTTATTTTTCTTTGAACAGGGTGTGGATAACCTTAGATTTTACTGAAATCTAGAGGGTTACATCTTTCAGTAGAGAACATTTCTTTTTGAGGACATGATTTTTGTCCTACCATAACATTATAGCTTGTAGAGGGAGAACCAAAATAATTATACATATTTGCAAATAAAAATGTATTCCCTCTACAACTCTTTACTTCTTAATATCCCTTCATCCCTTTCTTGTAGTGCTTATTTTCACAGAATAAGGGGAATTTTTTTTTTATGACTTTCAAACCTGGTATTCATACATAGACTTATTCTTTATGAAAACCAAAACATATAAAATACCGGGCTATGTTGCAACTGCTATAAATTTTCCTTCCAAACTGGAAATCTTTATAGATCTGAAACTTTCTTCACATCTTCATTAGGTTCTTTTGATAGATTCGCCACCGCTCTTCATAAAGGACTTAACATCAAGTAGTATGAAGCACTTTGAAATCATAATTTTATTCTGGGTCTTATCCAACAATAGAGCCACCAAAAAATTATTTTAAATTTTCTGCAACAAAACCCCTTCCAGGTCTAAAACTCCAATATTTGAACCAGATGTTCAGATTCACCAAATTCTTGACTCTTTGCAAATGGATACTCCTCTATTCTCCCCAACAGAGTCGCCAATCTGTTGGTTTTCCAAATCTACATATTGTCAACCCTAAAGGTGTGTCATGCCTTATGCTTAGATTCAAAAAGAGATTTGTCCAAAGAATGGGAGAGTGATTTCAGATTTCCTCCCCCACACTTCAGGCTTTGGAAAACCTAGGTGGGTTTCCCTATATGGTATTGAATGTGGATATGAAACAAAGTTTTATTCAAGAACCTAGGAGATAAACTTCACACACATGACAAGGGTTCATGTATTTGCAAAATGGAAGGCACTATCCTTTTTGTTTATGAAACCTAGGTATGAAGTATGGAAATAATTAAAGATAAATATTGCATAAAGTAAACCTTGGTTTTATATTTGAAAAGTGTTTCTAAGATTGAAGGAAAACCATTCAAAATAAACTAGTGTATATCTAGGGCTACAGAGTCACAATGCATGTACACATCCTTCACCACATTCTAAACATATTTTGATGATCATTCAGTCATTAACACCTTGTATTAATGAGATCAACTAATGACTAACAATGTAAACTCTACTTACAAATACAATCCGCAATAAAATATTCTCATTATTTTCATTGAAAGAAATTACATTGCTCCTTCAGAAAAAACTAACAATGAAGATAACCCAGATGCAAAAAATGTGCATGGAAAGCTTTACAACCCTTGATTGTATTATTGAAAGAAACATCTCATTGCAAAATAGAGACAATATACACTAAGAGCATGCAAAAGCATGTACTGATATATGCTGCAATCAAAATATACAATGCAATTATAGGAACATTTGTAAATAATTTGCCTTTATTTCCCTGCACAAACCTAAAATCCTACCTCTTACAACTTCAAAATCCTAGACCCCTTTCAAATGAGACATAAATTACAATATAAATAAGAGAAGAAAACTCAGATTGAATCTTTGTCTGACACTTGCCACTAACTGAACCTTTAGATCTGCAACAAATTTGTATTTACAAAATGCCTCTTTACTCTCCATTTTCCCTCCTTATTTGAAGCTAAAGTTTTTGCATCCTTTTCAACTTCTAAATATCATGTAATCCTTTACCTAATTGTAAAAACCCATTTACTAGTTCTATTTTCACTTGCAAGTGAAAAATATTACCTCTAGGTAAAAACCCACATACCCAGTTGCCCCTTTTTGCTCTGTAGGTAATAAATTTTACCCATATGCTGCTAACTTCATTACTGATACTTAAAACATGATTTGAATCATGCATTTTAACCATATCTAGCCTTCATTTCATTCTACACTTGGTATGACATTTTTTCAAATAGTTGGTGTGTAATCCACCTTCATGTGCATTCTATCTACAATGGTTTTGTTCCAACATGCTCCATCTCACATCCTCTAGTAAAAAAAATACCATACATATTCTCATAGTATACATGCTTATTGCAAATCATATGAATCTCTTTTTGAGCACTTTATTGATACCATATGCGTTAAAACATGTATGGGCATAAGAAATTGTTATAGGCCATTTTCCTCATGTCTGAGCTTTCAAAAACCATATAAAAAATGAATTTTTTTTCACCCAATCATTATAACAGCCTTAGGAAACAAATGGGAGGTAATAATAATACATTGTAACTCAAAAATAGCTCCAAAATTGGCCACAAGAAGTTGCAGGTCATGTTATTGCATTTGGGATCTTTTTGAGCTTGTAGGCAGCCAAAAAATGCATAAAACATTACTAAATTCGCTGCGCAGGTGTGGGAAATGGTTCAGGCATCCTTTTGCAAGTTAAAAAAAATAACATTTTCCAAGCTTTATACACCCCGAAAAATCCTTTCAATACATCTACACATCCATTACACTACTTCCTCGTACCCTCACAAAACTTCCATTGTAGCAACAATTCCTTCCTTGGGATAGCGGGAAAACCATATGAGAATAGAAGAATGCATGTTCTATTATTTTAAACAAATATTTTCCAACATAAAAAGCCTTCATTTCATTCTCCCCACACCCTCGCAAGGCTTCATTGGCAAAAACATTTGATTCAACTGGCTAGCGAGGAAAGAAGCAAACTTTATAATATTTGTAAAGTTTGCAATGTATTAAGTATTATATTTGCCCTCTCCAAAATGAGATGTGCACTTCCCTGAGGAATATTTGAATGAAGCTTCAAAAGTTTGCATAAAATCTATTGAAAAATAGGAAGCAAGAATTAAACTTGCTTTTGACATAAACATTTGAAAATGCATTTCAAAAATTCCCTAAATGCCTTTTCATATTTGCATAATATTTAAAATATCTAAAATATTAGCATTTGAAACATTAGGAAAAATGCAAAATTTAATTTTGCCTGTCGACCAAATGGCGAGAATTCACGGCACACAAACAAACACCCCTAGAGCCGAGATTTTTTGTGAGCGGGCATAATCAATTAAATAAAACATGAGTTTTAAATCAAATTTCGCTCAACAATCAAAAATTAGGTACCTCCTTTGTAAACGGGTTTGTCGGATGTGTTCGCCGTAATTGAAAAGCATTATAATAATGCATCAGTTGACCTCAGATCTTGATGAAGTTTGAATAGAAGAGGTTTTAGACCAAAATTTGAAATGGGTTGCCCTCAAAATTTTGAGATTTGCAACTTTCTGGAAGATCAAATCTAGCCCGATCACAATTAGAAACGCATTAAATAGCCTATCAGAACTCATCTTGAAAGCACACAACTGAGCAGACGTACTACCATATGTACCAAGAAACTTTCTACCACACAGATTTGAATGATGACCTATGAGTTAAAAAATTTAATCAGTGAAGATGGGCTCTGGGGTAGATTTTCCAAGGAGCAAACCTAACGTTGATCAACAAATTGAAAGGGAAAAAGCACTTCAAATTTGCAAAATTTGAAGGTGTCATCATAAGGTGTGAGCTTAATTACATTCCTATTGAACAAGAATTCATTGCAATTGTTTTCACCACACAAAAGCTTAGATATTACATGTTGAACCATTGAACAAAATTGATAGCTAAGATTGATCCATTGAAATATCTACTAAGCAAAGAACCAATGGCAATAGATCATCCTCTAGTGTCTGATTTTCTTGATGAATCCATCTTCACAATAGAGACTCCTACAACATTGAAGTTATACTTTGACAGATCTTATATAAATCATGGTTCAAGAGCAGGAATCCTTTTTGTCACACCTCAAGAGGATTCAATACCAAAATCATACCGAATAGCATTTCCCTGCACTAATAACATGGCTGAGTATGAGACATTGTTAACAGGACTACGAATGGATATCAAATAGAAAATCAAGAACCTTCAAGTCTATGGTGATTCCCTATTATTTATCCATCAAGTTAATGATGACTATGACATAAAAGATGAAAATCTCGTACCTTACAAACACATGGTTGATAGATTTAAGTTGTACTTCAATGTCATCACCTTTGAGAAAATCCTAAGAGTTCAGAACAAAGTAATTGATGCAATGGCTACCATTGGGTCTCTCTTAGATATGCCTAATAATGTGTCGCAATATGAGTTCTTGGTGGAATAACTATTGATCCCCGCATTCGATATCCCCAAATCTAAGTTGGTGTGTGAACTTGTTGGTCTCGATTCCCCCTTGTACAAATACTTTTACAATTACCTACATGCCAAATTATCCCTCTTGACTTGTCCTCTAACCAATGCAAGACCTTTATCCGAAAAGCATCCAAATATGTCATCATCGATGATACCCTTTACCATCGTATCCTAGATAGCACCCTCCTAAGATGTCTCAATTTAGATGAAGCATAGATGGCTTTACATGAGGTACACAACAGTATATGTGGAGCTCACTTTGCTAGTCCTACCCTAGCCAAAAATATTATGCAAACGGGATACTATTGGTCTACTATGGAACATGATGCCTATCACTTTGTTAAGAAATGTTACCGATGTTAGATACATGGAGATCTTGTACACACACCTACTCAGGAACTTCATCTAGTTACGTCACCATGGCCATTCTCTCAATGGGGACTCAAACTCATGGGAAAGATTCATCCTACCTCTGCCAATGGTCATAAATTTATCATCACTGCAACTAAGTACTTTACCAAATGGATCAAAGCCATTCCAATGACCTACATTACTAGTAAATAAATATTCAAGTTCGTCTTGAATTACATCATATGTTGGTATGGTGTTCCCCAATCCATCGTCATGGATAATAGTCATCCTTTAAAAAATTGGGATGTTCGTGAACTGTGCGAGCGATTCCACATCCAACATCATTTCACCACTCCATATTATCCCCAAGGTAATGGTCAAGCTAAGGTGTCTAATAAGACTATCCTTAAGAACCTAAAGAAGATTGTTGATGATGTTGGTCATGACTGGCATATCCAACTCAATCCCACACTATGGGCCTATCGCACTAGCATTTGTACCCATATGGAAACCACTCCATATTCCCTCATTTTTTAATCTAAAGCCATTCTCCCCATTGAGGTCGAGTTACCATCCCTGATATTTTCTATGCAATAATTCATTGATGAAGAAGAATACCATGTATCCTATTTGCATGAACTAGAGTTATTGGATGAGAAACGACATAATGCATTGGTCCACTTACAATCATATTAGAATCATCTTCATTGTAGCTACAATAAGAGAGTCTAAATCAAGCATTTTGACATTGGTGACTTGGACTTGAAAGAGAATCCTAAGAATCAAATAGAGTGAGAGAAACTCAAAAAGTTCAAGCCTAAATTGTTGGGTCCTTACAACATAACAACAGTGTATGGATCCAACACTTATCAACTCTCTACTCCTGAAGGTGAACCACTACTAGAGCCTATCAATAGCATGCACCTTCATAAGTAATATACCTGGCTTTTAGAGAATCCCATTGAAAATACAAAAAAATAAAAATAAAAAAAATCGATACCCTGATGAAAACCTGGCAAACAGGTGTCTTGGTGACACCAAAAAAATACAGAAAAAAAAATAGTAAAGAGAAATAATCCATCCAATAGTTAATACAACTTTGGTGGTGCTTTGGATAAGTACCATGGTGAAAACTTGGCAAATAGGTTCCATGTGTAAGCGGTCTTTGCTCCATCGTCTACTATCATTCTATTTGATTTTCCACTTCCATCCATGGTCTATCATGCACATCCCACTCCATAATAAAATCTTCCCTCTCCATCTCGCCCATAATAAAGCTTAGTCATCCATCTCATGGTCTGAGAATTGTTGAAATTTTGTGTCTTGTGTTTTTCATATCCATAATAATTTTTTGTCCATCCATGTCTTCGTCCATAATAAGTTAGTCCTATACCTGATTGGGGGAAATTCCTAGACTTACGTCTTACATGGGATCCTAGACATAGTTGAACACTTCAAAACACATCAAGAAAATCCAAAAAAAATATAAGCCATCAAAATCCAAAAAAAATAGAAAGCATCAAAAGCTAAAAAAAATATAAAGCATTAAAATCCAAAAAAAATAGAAAACATCAAAATCCAAAAAAATAAAAAGTTTCAAAATATCCCAAAAATAGAGTTTGCATCAATCCAAGTGGTTGAACTACATTGCCTCTGTGACTTCGCATAGGCAAGACCATCATCAATGAGCCCTCGAGGCTTAGGTTATTCCTCTAGGTTTTGTCATAATAAATTGTCAAGTCCATCCATATCCCCATATTCATAATAAACTATCCATGGTCCAAGTGGTCAAACTATGTTGCCTCTATGATTTCACATAGGCAAGGCTATCATCGATGAGCCCTCGACGCTTAGGTTATTCCTTTGGGTTTTTTCATAATAAACTATCGATCCATAGTAATCTCTTCATAATAAACTATCCATGGCCAGAGTTAGTCAAACTACGTTGTCTCTACACTTTGCGTAGGAAAGTCCATCTTTGATGAGCCCCTGAGCCACTAGGTCAGCCCCTTATATTTTTTCATAATAAGGTCTTCATCCATCCCAAATTATATCATAATAAATTATCCCTTGCTAAGGTTGAAATTTTGATCACACACAAGCAATTATCAAACAAGAGAACTGAACTTACTCAAATCATGAAACAACAAGAAAACTATCCAATCAATCTTCAGCCAAATAGATTAATTTCCTAAACATAGGTACCTATCAAAACATCAATATCAACACCAAACAACAAAAAAATAGTAATCCTTATCAATTATCAAATAGTCTTATACAAAGTGTTGCAGCATCAAAACTAGACCAAACGTCTTATATGGCATGCCGCATTTCTGAAACCAGACTTTAGCTATCCATCCTATTGATTTTCTTATATAGGTTGTTGCATACTCAAAACAAGACTCAATCCACCATTGGTCTTATACGAGGTATACCATTCCTGAAACTAGACATTATTAGTGTCCAAAACTTGATCATACAAACAATCATTAGCAAACGATTTAAATGGTTGTTTACTCTGTTGGTTCAGTTTTTTTTATCTTTTTATCGATTTATCTACATTCACGTTACTATGCACCTCAAGGATGTCTCAAGAAGGATTTAGAGGAGCAATGATGGATCATGGCCTATTTTTTTCTTTGATTTCTATTTGGAGTTTGTCTTGGAAATATGACTAGGGAAACTTGGTTCCTTGTGTTTGATCAAATTTCTATTTAGCATAATCAGAGAATCCTATGCAATTTAAAGCTAAGTCTAATGCTTTCTTGTGTTAGGATCAACAGGATTTTTGGTTCTTTCCTCACATGTTCTGGAAAGTTTTTGTGGTTCCTAATATGCGTCTTGGAATTCCTTGTCGGTCGCGTGCCTATTTTTGCAAGGGTTAACATATCACACCTTGGTCTATATCATATCTTGGTGTTCGTCATCCATTACCATAATAATTTCTATGATGACAATTATGCAATCAAATAAGAGCTTGATCATTTATCAACAATATCTCAAGATAGCAAGTCCCAAATTAAGTATTTCATTATTCCATTCCACCCCTTTCTCCTTTTCATGATAGCATTCCCTCCATCCACCCCTCATAGTCATCCTGATGGTGTGTTGTGACACACAAAAATAAATGCATTAGTAGTATCGTCCTGGATACGCAATCATGTTTTTCCATCATAGGTATCATTATCATTATCATTAGGCCATGCATATTGCATCATAAAATACAAAAATATCCATAGCATTGCATCACATAGAACCATCATTCACATAAGCATCACATACAAATAGGACATAAGCATATCGGTATGCATTCATCTATCATTACATAAGCATAAGAAAATAATAATGTGCATCCATCCATACATCCTAAGCATATATAAGCATAAAATCATACATTAGATATCCATAACATCATAATCCATAGTATGCATCATATAGGAATGCCAAATGAATGTATAAAATGCATAATCATAACATCACAACATAAATCCATAACATATAGAATCATGCATTTCATATAGTTGCTGCCAAAAAACATGTATCTTGTAGATATATATCAAAAAAAAATTGTGTCACAATACAATATCATGATGTATCCCAAAAATGGATCTCGCAAGTTCGATCAAAATTTTCAGTGTCTAAAACATATAAAAACAAGCCTAGCATGTGTTGCCCTCATCTCCTAATGGAAATGGTCTTGATGGTGGTTGTCTCTCCTCCCTCTGTTGTGATCCTGAGGGTTTATCATAGGGTCTTGATCTCTACCATTGTGAGACACCCCCACTGCTCTATGTCCTCCTAGAATACACTCGGCTCTGTGACCAACTCTTTGTGTATCTTGGAACCCTTTGTGTTGCAGGAACTATGTCCTCATAGTGTCTCCTGTAGTACTCTATGGCCCTCCCTACCTAATATAAGTCTCAGGCCAGATTCGTTGTGGGCCCACTAACCATAGAAATAAATTCAATGCACATCTAATCTGCTCTTTGTGTTTGGATGGTGGCCCTGTCCCTCTTCATTGTCAATGTTTGTACCTGACCCTGTAGTGATGGTATCTACATAGAGGGTTCCTGATCCCACAATAGTCGTTTACACTTTTTGGAAAAACTTGACATTGAATTGAATTTTTTAAACTAAATCTTCACTTTCGGGAACCTATAGGTGTTGAACCATGAGGAATTTGAAGATGATGTAATCTAGTGATTTTAAATATATATATTTTTTAAAATTTGGAATCAAATTGCATGTCTTTTTCCAAGTCCTTCTGTATAGGAGTGAATTCGCACCCCTCTTGTAAATTCCCCTTTTACACCCTCTACTTTAGTAAAATCAAATCTAACTAAGAAATTCCACATCACCTATCTGCAATGCATCCACTTGGCGCTTGTCTTTTGTGTCAGTGGGAGAATTTATGTTGAGGATGCATGCACGGTGTGCAGATGTTTGCATGGATCGCTACCATCCCTAACATATTCCTACCTCTAGAATCCATAGAGATGTTACATTCTCCATTGGTGATGAAGCGTAATGCCTTTGTACCTTCTTGTCGACCTAAGAATGGCTCTTTCCTTCCTAAATCCCCTTCAAATGCATATCTTTCATTTTCACTTTGTCTCTTTAGCAATTCATGCCATCCTGTACACACTAATTCAATCTTTCCTCACAATTCTTGAGCTTCTATGCATCTTCTCTACTTCGTGCTGCACTTTTCCCACCATTGGAGTTGTGACTTGGTGTCTTGTAGGATTTCTTCTTCATTGTTGTGACAACATAGACCTTACCAAGCTTGAATCCTCCTCTATGTGCTTGAGGGAACCTTGATTGAGAAGGTGATATTATTTCTTGATTTACGTAGCATAGTGTTTTTGTTATTGTTCGACTTTCTTTCCATTATTCTCTTTATCACACTTTCTATCTCGTGGCTATTCTGGCTGTCCATGGAGGTGGAAACACCAAAAAAGGGGTTTGACTGCGGAAAACCCCTATATAGCCCAAACATTTTTCCTCTCTTGGCTATGTGTAGGTACGTGTTCGTGTGGAGCTTGCTGGAAAACTGGACTCATAGTGAGTTAGTCTTCATCACCTTTGCTTTCGTCATCTCCTTTATCATCTTTCTAGTTATTTCATTCATTCTATCATTTACCATTTTGTTTAGTACTTTAAACTCTATTCTAGACCATTAGTAGGTTTTTGTACTTTCTTCTATACTTTTGCACTTTTTGGTCGCACAAACGCCAGCACCCTAGAGAGACGCTAGTGTGTTGCGCTGTTGTCCCTGACCCGCATTGCTATCCTCGAGCAGAGAGTTGTGTGAGGTACAATTCGCATTCCAAAAGCCTGCTCGTTTAGCTCCATTTAAACCCTTGGGTTAGTTGAGTGACAGAAGCACTTGAGAGTGCTCTTCATTCTCTATCCTTGAGCTAAAAACACTTGCACAGTTGAGGTAGATTAGGGTAGCCCTCCGCTCTCAGCTCTCCATGACTTGGAGCCTTGGTGTGGTTGGTCCCCCTCTACATTTTGGTGAACCCAACGTGAAGAACGTCTATCTATTTTTCGTGTTGAGAATTTTTCCTCGCACTTGGTGATCATTGTAAACTTGGGTGTTGTGAGTTTTTATGAGCATCACAACCTAGTCTATGACCTTTGGGTATGTTGTTAGAAGAAGTGTTTGACACCTACCAATGGAAAAGATGAAGGTCACTTCCAGTTTTACTACTGGCTTTTGTAACATTTTTTTCGGGTGAGATGGGTTTCATAGACGAGACCACTCGTGCTCCCACTCCTCTAGCATCACCTATGGTCTCGTCCATGGATGAGGATGATGATGTGAATATTCTTGTAGCAAACCTGTTGGCATTGGATAGGAGGTTATTGGACCTCATAAATCATTTAGAGAAAGCACCAAACATGATGCGAGCCACTAGGCTTGTTAGCGAGGTGAGATATATGGTAGGAAACGATCATATCGGTGTAGAGTTTCTGGGCGGATTCACTTATCTAACCGAAGCATACATCCCTTCATATAATCTTAGATCGGGTACCACTCGAGGGGAGGTGCTTTACGCTTATGAGATACAAATAGGTGTCTTGATGCCTACCACATTTTTATGCATGGCCAAAATAGGCCCCTCGATCAACATTTCCTCTACCACTGAGAAGCCCTGCACTCTCAAGGCGAGTAGGATACCCCTTGGTTTTAGCTTCACCCTTCCTACTGCCCCTAGTGGTGGGGGCTCTGGTGAAATGAGTGGTAGTGGATTTGGTAGCGGTTGTGGTGCTAGCAACAAAAACTCTGGTAGAGTTCATGGCGGTGGCTCTGGTGAAGGTCACATTGGTGGTTTTGGTGGTGGCTCCAGTGGCATCCATGGTGATGGCTGCAGAGGTGGTTCTAGCGGTGGTGGTTCTGAAGGGGTTCCACTGGACCTTTGTCATCTTCAGACCCTGTTTTGAATGCTCTTCTTTAGAACATGGGCCAAATGAAAAGCCAGTTGGTGAATCTCTCTCAAGCCTCATCCTAGCCTATCTTTCAGCCCTTCTCCTAGCATAGTTCATTATCAATAAGGATTCTAAGCACTCCTTTCCCGCAAGGAATGGAGATCCCTATGTTTGAGAAGTATGGTGGTAAAGGGGATCTGTAGACACATGTATCAACTTTTAATGTCATGTGCATAGTTTTATTTCACCATGATGCTTTAATGGAAAATATTTTCCCTCGGTCTCTCAAGGATACAATACTCAAGTGGTACTGTTCCTTGCTTGATAATTCTATATTCTCATTTGACCAGCTCATTAATCAATTCCTCTATCAATTCCAGGCTAACATTAGTCTGAAAATGAACTTCTCAGATCTCATCCGATGTAAGTAGGGAGAACATGAGAAGATAACTGATTTTATTGTGCATTACCAAGCGCTCTTTTCAAAAATCTTGTACTTGCTACTTGAATCGGACGTGCAAAAGGTATTCATAGGAAACCTGCAGCGATCCTGGTAGGAGAAATTTTCCCTAATGAAATACACTTCTTTTGCACATCTATGTGTTGCGTTGCATGAGTATCAAAAAATGGTGGTTTAGTTCTAAGGATCCTCCTCACACACCCATTTCAAAGGGAAATATATTGTGTCTATTTTAGGAAAAGGAAAGGTTCTTGCAAATGTAGTTACCACGACTAATGATCACAACCTCAGGTGCAACAAAAAGTGTACAAAGTTAGTTGAATCTTATTCTACAATCCTACAAAAGTTATTGAAGGATAAGATTATAACATTGGAAAATCCCTGACCTTTGAAGGAGCCTTATCCTAATTAGTACGATGGGAATGCTTTTTGTCAGTACCATCATGTTAATGGGTATGATACTAAGTGTTGCATGTGCCTGCATCATGAGATACAGGATCGCATCGACAACAGTACCATCCATCTCGATGGGAAAACACAAAATACAAATAAGTCAATAGCAAAGTCCAATAGCGAGTTGTAGATTTACACAGACCCATTTTTGTCCCATTTTGCAAACTTGATTATTGACCCTTTTGATGCTTCTCCTAAACCCTTGATGTATGTTAATGTGGTTTCGTTTACTCCTACTCCTCCCCTGCAACCTGCAAGTGGCTCCCCAGATGTTACTTTCACCTCACAGGACTTGCCTCTAAATAACGAGCCCTCTCCCCTATACATTCTTGGTCGCCTCAATGGAAACATTGTGATAGGATTCCTAGTTGACCCTGCAAGCTGAGTAAATATTATTATGGTGGAGATGTTATGGATAAATTCATTATAGAGGGAGGAATATGAGAAAACAAGATATATTATATGTACACATGATGGTCTCTCTCTTGCGCTATATAACTCTTTCCGTCCAAGTTGGACCTAGGGATGTGGATACAACTTTCGATGTCATTTCAGAATCTGATCTATTCAGGGTGAAGTTGGGAATCCCGTGGCTAGCTTCCATGAATGGAATTGCTTTCGTTATTCATAAATGTTTAAATTTCTCTCATGAGGGTGTCGTGCATGTTGTGCATGACACTAGATATCATCCATTAATATCCCATGGGGGTTATTCCTTGGATCATTTTTGGCCCGCCCCGGTTGGTTTGCTCCCTCCTAGAATGAACCTACTTTACCAAAACTACGTGAAGTACAAAATCAGGGGAAAAGCACAGTTGAAAGTGACTCACCTGGTAGTGCAGTGACAAGCTGCCTCTTCCTCTCATAAGGGAAAGGAGAAGCCTACCAGTGCTTAGGGCCCCACCTCTACCTCGCTCCTTGAAGAGGAACTTTGGGTTACTACTCCTGGTTTCTGCATAAGGATTCTGGTGGTGCCTTCTTGGTGAAAGGCCAAGATCTAGGTATCTAACCTTCCTACCTTGCCCATGGGACCTTGAATCGACATGTATGGTAAGGGGAAGGGTCCCCGTGGGGAGTCCTCTATGTCTTAGTCTCTACGGCCTCCTATTGCTCCTACCTCTATGAAAGTGAATGGGAAGAGTCCCACCGTTGAGGCATTAGAGCCTGCTCCCCCTGTTGTTGTTCCATCATCCTCTCAACCTCTCCCTCCTATTCTTGTCCAGGAGTCTCTCCCTCCACCAGAATCGGTCGTGATGGACACTTTGATGGTCGAATGAGAGTCTTATGTTTCATCTCAGCTTCTGGCCTATAGCTCCGGCAGTCACAGGAATCACCTTGTAAATGAGCCCAAGCATCAAAGAAAGGCTCTGGTTGTTGAGTAGGCTGCCCTGTAGAGGAAGGAATGGGAGTCAGCAGTTTCTAATTTGGCACCTTCTATTGTATCATCCTCTCCTATCCCTTTTGCTTCAATTCCTTTAGCCTTGATTCTACTTTTGGATCCTACCACGAGTGTAAACGATCCTCACTCGAAGAGGGTGTAGGTGTTTATTGCTCCTTTGGTTGAGTCACCCCTTTTGATGTCCCTCTCATACATCCCACCATTTTCAAAGTCTGTGGACATGCCTAATACCTCAGTGGTGTCCACTGTGGTTTTCTCCTTTTCCTCCATGCCTTCTACTTTTTCCATGGGGATCTCACATCCTCTGATGAAGCAAAAGATGGATAATGACCTCATTAGCAATGGGGGTCGAAAGAGGGGTTCACCTTCTTTAGAGGGTGGTTCTGTATTAGCGTGTGTCGTCTTAGTGATGAAATAAGTCCCAATGTCCCCAAAGTTTTTCATTGCTCCTGAGTCTCTTGGTGAGCCTAGTAGTGAATCTCAGGTGCCATCTCTCTCGCCCATCAAGTTAACACATGGCACTCCTGTGAAGTGCATGTCTAATTTTGTGGATGAGGTCTCGACCCTATCAATGATTTTTGAAAATTCGCTGACTTTTACCCCACAAGACATGAGTGGAGAAGAATTCGAGGGGCCTTCTTCCTTGGCTCTTGTTGTGGGGGGGTTGAAGGGTTCCCCCCTTGATATTCCACCCTTGCAAGCTCATCTTCCTTCCTCTTATGATGATCTAGACTCGGAAAACGATGACCTCTTGGTTGATGAGGACTAGGGGGGCACGTCTTCTTTATCTATAGCATAGATTATGTGTGTGTTTTTGTTTGTGTTCCCTTGTGCTTGTTTTATGTGTTCCTAGATGACCCTTGTCACCCTTATAGGTGCTTGGATACAAGAGTTTTTATGTGTCGTAAAACTTCCTCTATTTGTTACATCATTCTTCCTCTATTGTGTATTGACTTTCAACAATTGGGGACGATGTAAAGTGTTGGGGGAATTTAGGTTCCCTTCCATCTTGACCCATTTTTTTTTGTCTTCTTGTTCATTCTTCATATGGTTTGATATAGTAGGGGGTTGATGATAGTTCATTTATATATTATTAGACTTATTTATCTATATTTATGAGCAGCTTTGACCCCAAAATATCAGATCACCCCTATGTCCCTTGTTCGTAATGTTATTGTCTCTTCTTGCATTTTTTCTCTTATCTTCCATGCTTGTTTCCTGATGTTGTGGTGCTCATGTGTTGTCCCTTGCGTGTGCAACAAAATTACCACAGTTACATCTCACTATGGTCCATGGACCACAACATCACTTTTTCATTCTTGCTTTTCTCTCCTTAGGATGCCACGTGCCTTTATGTTCGGAACACACCACCCTAAGGGGGGGCTATCATGTTGCTTTAGCTTTCAGAAAATGTATTCAGTGGCCAACAAATCTTTCCTTGAAAAATATTTTCAAAACCTTTTTTTTCAAAAATCGCATTCCTCAGCAAGGACCCCTAGCAGAATATTTTTCCTTCATCATGGGTTTGTAAAGAAAGAATTTGAAAATACTTCCTCTAAGGAGGGAGCACCTTCTCTTGCAGGTGAAGTTTTACCTTCCCCTTGTGAGGGGACTTTCTACCTTTCAAATTCCTTGATGAAGTGAACATCTTTTGAAAGGATTCCTTGATGTTGAATTGATTTGTAAAAAATTCCCTTGCACTTTAAAACTGAGCATCCCTTGAGTGGACCCCTTTTCTTTTCAAGGGTTCCCAAGGGACCCCTTTGAAAGCTTCTCCTTTGATTTTGATAGTTTGCATGACTGTCTACTTGTCTTCCTATGTGGCTGCTTTTTTATTTCTAACATGTTTTGTCTGCAGATTTGTGCCTGTGAAGCTGCTTTCTAGTTTGACTCTACGATGTCCCCTCACATTGAGCCTCCTTCAGGAAAGAGTACTTGAGGATACCTTATTTGCAGGTCTGAGGACCTATGAAGTGCTTGCATCTTGCAAGATTTGTCTATCGTTGCTTTGCAGGCCTTCGGTGCACTTTGTTCAATCCTCCTCAGAAGAGAGTACCTATGGAGTTATTTTCCTGTCGTTTGCTTTTGAGCTCGCCATATTGCAGTATGCTTCCTTGATGGTTCAGGTATATGTTTCTAAACTTTTTAAATCTACTTTAATGAACATTCATTGAAATTCATGCTTGTTAAAGTGGGGGAAAATTTTATAGGAGCTAATTTGCACCCCTCTTGCAAATTCCCCTTTTACACCCTCTACTTTAGAAAAATAAAATTTGACAAAGAAATTACACATCACCTATTTGCAATGCAACCACTTGGCACTTGTCTTTTGTTTCAGTGGGGGACGCCTGTGCGACACGCTTTCATCCTTGACAGATTTTTGCCTTTGGAATCCGTAGAGACGTTACATTCTCCATTAGCAAAAAAGCGTAACGCCTCAATGCCTTTCTATCGACCTAAGAACGGATCTTTCCCTCCTAAATCCCCTTCAAATGCATATCTTTCATTTTCACTTCATCTCTTTAGCAATTCATGCCATCCTCTACATAGTAATTTGATCTTGCCTCACAATTCTTGAGCTTCTACGCATCTTCTCTACTTCACGTTGCACCTTTTCCACCATTGGAGTTGTGACTTGGTGTCTTGTGAGACTGATTCTTCATTGTTGTGGTAGCGTAGACCTTACCAAGCTTGTATCCTCCTCTGCGTGCTTGAGGGCATCTTGATTGAGAAGCTGATATTTTTTCTTGATTTATGTAGCATAGTGTTATTTTTATTGTTTGGATTTCTTTCCATTATTCAATTTATCACACTTTCTATCTCATAGCTATTATGGTTTTCCATGGAGGTGGAAACACCAAAGCGGGGGTTTGACTACGGAAAACCCCTATATAGCTCCAACATTTTTCCTCTCTTGGTTGTGTGTAGGTATGTGTTCATGTGGAGCTTGTTGGTGAACTAGACTCATAGTGAGTTAGTCTTCATCACCTTTTCTTTCATCATCTTTTTTCTCATCTTTCTAGTTATTTTATTTATTCTATCATTTACCATTTTGTTTAGTATTTTAAACTCTATTTGCTAGACTGTTAGTAGGTTTTTGTACTTCGTTATGTACTTTTTCACTTTCTGGTCGTACGAACACCAGTGCTCTAGAGAGACACCAACATGGCATTGTTGTCCTTGAGCAGAGAGTTATCTGAGGTATGGTTTGGGTTCCAAAATCCTACTCATTTAGCTCCATTTAAACCCTCGGGTTAGTAGAGTGACAAAAGCACTTGAGAGTGCTCTTCATTATCTATCCTTGAGCTAAAAACACCTGTGTAGTTGAGGTAGATTAGGGAAGCCCTCCGCTCTCAGCTCTCCATGACTTGGAGCCTTGGTGTGGTTGGTCCTGTTACCAATTTTCACTACAGCTCAATTGGCATAGCTGATTAGTTTGTTTCATTTTAAAGTGAAAGTTTAGTTAATTTATGCATGTGTTTTAATTGTTGCTTGTATCGGATTTATGGAGTTCCAATTATGCAATTGTTTTAGTGAACAGAGTTTCAGAGTTATTACTCAATGCTTTGCAACATAAATGAAGTAAAGAACATAATACACAAGTGATAAAGCATAACAATTTCTTTCATTTATTTCACAATGCTTATACATTATAGTATTTATTTTGTGTGCAAATACAAATGATTGTACAACTTTTCATTTGGATGCATTTCTTTTCATAATGGAATTGAAAAGTGAATTTTAAAATCCCACACAAGTCGTGGAGATAGCTAAAACCATTCATTGCAAGAAATGAATTCTACAACTGAAGGTGAAAAAAGTAAGAAGCAAATAACATAAAACATATCCATCATTTCCTATGTTTTGATCTTCAGTTGATGTGCTTGCAGCCTGCTCCATCCTGCTTTCGATTCTGAGTATACCTGCAAAAATTTGGGAAAGTCCTGTTAGAGCTTCGGATATAAGTTACACTACATGCTCTACCAACAAAGATATAGTTCATTCCTTGAAATGCATGAAATCGGCTAAAAATGAGGAGTGCAGTAATAAGAGCTTGAAAATAAAATGTCACATCATGGAACCTTTTAAACATCATTATTTTATGCTAACATTGTTTGTTTCCTATGTAGGTATAGGAAAAGTCTGATCATTTCATGAAGACATAAGCATGTGGAGTAAAATGGGCTCCCACAAGGGTAGAGCTCGGCATGCTTCCCCTTGACATACAAATGGGGTTGAGTAAGGAAATGCAGTTGTCATGCTCATATGAGCCAATTATGAAGGAGTGAAATATATTTAAGCCATCAAAGCAATCAAGAACATCGTTCACTAATAACAATCAATTTTGAGAACAACGAAGTGAAAATTACAAGTGAATGATGAGCTTAATTCAAATACATAATCAAATGAAATGTATCAATTTCCATACTGAAAAGTTTTAATACTGTCAAATTGATTGCATCTTTGTTGCCATGTGATTTGTTCATATTTATTCATGTTGTTCAAGATATTCTTTTTTGGTGCAGCAAGTGTTTCATGCTCATAAATGGTGATAGTGAACAGGAATACATAATGCCTCATCAACAGAACACTAATAAATAATGGAAGCATATGAAGGAGTTTCAGGTTCTCATTTTCCTTATTTCATGAGAATGTTGAGTTGAGAATGTATTTCTTCTGAAGCATTCAAGTATATTGAACAAGAGGTAACAAGCATTAAAGTAACTTATAAGTAACCACTGGAACCATAGTGTCTGAATGCAAGTGTTGCATTAAATGGAGTGTATGCATCAATGTATTTGAAAGAGAACAAGTGCATGGAGCAACCATATTTTAAGAGGACATAAAAATGCATGAAGAGTGCCAAGGATAGGAATATTGGTATTGTCAAATCAGGCCTTTGAATGCATAATACCAGAGAATACAATTCTAAGTATGTTCATTGTATTGTTACATGATAGTAGTAAAATGTAAGTGTGAGCTGCATTTCCACAGTGTTCAAGTGCATAAGATGAATGACAAAAAAGTAAGTAAAATGGAGGCATTTACATACAGTGCACTTGAAGAACAAATGGAGTTTATGTGTGCATGCAAAAGTTTCTTATCATGTTAAACATTGAAACTACATGAAGCAAAAAATAGGTTTTGATAAGCAACTGAATGCTCTGAATTGTTTTGAGCTTCATTGTGTTGTGCTTTTAGACAAACAGTGAAAAGAATTTAATTGGTTCCATTAATAGTATTTTCTGAGTAAGGTAAATCTGCTTTCTGAGAACAAATAAAAGAATGTTACAGCAGTGCAAAGTACATAAATGAAAAGCATTTTTCTCTTAGAAACAAAATACCCACATAGGGGTTTCTTTTTTAAAAGCAGGTTTCCTTTAAAATACAGAATGCCCATGTTGGGGTTTTTATGTTCAAATACAAATGCCATCAAAATGCATAGCTTCGAGCTTTTAAATCCCTTCAGAATGAAAGAGATATCAAGTGTTGGCCGCGGCCATGAAGTTCTTCAAATTCATAAGGTGAAATATTTTGAATCCAAATGCTTTTGTTAAGAAGAAAAGGAGTATTATTTTACACTATGGGTCGAGCCCAAAAATTGGAGACATGAAAAAATCTTAGAAAATATGGTAAGAATTTCACCAAAGCTCAAAACCCATATGAGTTTTCTTCATGAGAAGCAGAGTATAAGTTTTTTAAGTCATACACAAGAATGGAGATGCAATGGGTTTACAAAATACCTAGATGAAAAGAAAGTAAGCCCTCGGCCTGGAATGGTCTGATGGCCCACAATGTTCATGGAAATCAAAACCCATTTAGAGTTTGTCATATTTTTGTCAAAAACAAAGCAGTGTGTGAAATGCAAGGTTTTCTTTGTGGAATTTCATCATAGAAGCATTCAAGCAAGTTGCGACCTGTACAATGGCCTACATATTTTTCCTCAATGTTCATCTTTTTCTCACACAAGAAAATCCTTTATAAGTGGAGGAAAATGCGAGGAAAACAAAAGGGAGATATAAGCTTATCATGATTTGTAAGGAGAGCCTCTTAAGCCGCGACTGAGAGCTTCATATAATGCCCATGGTTGAGCCCTTATGGCGGCCAAAGTGGAGGTATAAAGTAGGGAGAATATAGAAAAAAAAAGGTTCATCAGAAACTATATTTGAGCCCATGGCCTTGAGGCTAAAAGAATGCTTCCAAACGAAAAGAGGAAGCCACGAAATGGCTCAAAAATAGCTTACTCTTGTTTGCAGATGAAGAATCAACTCACAGAGAAGTTGACAGCCCAAGTCTCCAAGCTTTTCCTATCCCCGTGATGGTGGCTAGATGCAGAGAGCAAACTCTTCAAAATGGCAAGTGTGAAATGAGTGAGATTAGGGTTTGGGTTTAGTTTTGTTCTCATCTTCCCTAATTTGATTTTGGGCTTATCACCTTAAGTCAAGTTTTAATTCCTTCAACATTTATCATTTGATAATGTGTTCATGCCCTAGGTCAAACTTTTGGAGGTTTTACTTAACTTCATAAGCCTAAGCCTTTAGTATAGCTGTTGATTTATTTCAAAGTCCAAATACCTAAGACATTTTATTTTAATGTTGATGCTTATGCCTTAGAGATATTCATATATGCCTTAGGTTTATTTTTTGATTGATTTTCTAGAAATCAATTAAAATGCAATGATAAATATAGCCATTATATTTTTATGATTTTTTAGAAGAAAAATCAATTTGTAATGAGATTTAAAGTTGTAATATTTTTGCAAAGATTTCTAAAATCTTAATTGCAAAAATGAGGTAAGTTGAGAGGAATAAAATTGCAAATCATTGTAAAACAAAAGATAAAACAATATTTTATAGATTGTTTTATTCTTTTTGCTATTTTTAGTAGTTTTAAGAAAGCGGTGAAGATTGATTTTCCTTTGGGCGAATTTGAGTTGCATGGGGTGAAGATGAGGTGCTTTTTCAACTTTTAAAGTGGATTAGGCCTAATTTTGGAGGTTTTTTGGATGGACATGTAGGAAGTGTGAGTTTTCCACTTTTATTAAACAGTATGATGCAAATTTGGATGTTTTTTTTCTGGGCTTTTCTATTGAGCTCGGATTAGGGTTTGGAGAGATATATTTTGAAGAAAGACTTAGAGTTTTTCTCTGTTCAGATCATTGTTTCTTCCTCTCTTGTTCATGCACAGAGTTTTGTAAGAAAATCTTTGTACTCAGACTTTGGATACTCCTTCAGTTTAATAAAGAAACGTTCCTATTTCTCAATTTTTGTCTCCTTTGCAATCTTAGTTTGATGTTCCCATTGTGATTATGTTTACAGATCCTTTTTTATGTCCTATTATTGCATATTTTGATATAGAAAGTTCATGTGATACAGGTTGCATGTTGTGTTTGAATCTAGATCTTCATGCAAATCAATTATGTATTGGGTGTTCATGAGAGATTGTGAAGTTACTATTGTTTTCTGAGAGTTGTTTGTGGGTAGATAACCAAAGTCATCATTAAAGTTCTGAAAATAACTTTAAGTCATAAGCTTTAAATCCAGTTATTCTTCTAACCTTTTTCCATCAAAAATAATTTAGAATAGGATTATCATTCAGAGAACCATCTCACTCTGGAGATTCCTACTTCACTCAGATTACCCACATTTGAAGAAGGTTTCCATGTGTCAACATATAGTTAAGTTTTCTGCAAACTTAGCATAGGGTGCATATCTGATTGATAACAAGTCCCCCTCCTCTACACCTTCAAAAACTAGTTTTTAACAGTAAACACCATTTTTAAAGAGTGATGTGTAGTTGTTAACACATAACTTTTCTTTTATGAAGGATAAAATTCAAATTTTTTTGAATTTCGATTTGTAACTACAATATCTAGTGCATGCAATTAGTTTCATAGTGTTTTATTGAATATTTTTTTCTTAATTAAATTTTTAAGTCAAACCAATTACAATTTAGACATACATTTACTTGCTAACACAACTTTTTTTGTATGTATCGAAATTCAATTTTTTTTCTTTCTTGGATCAAGGACATCAATATCAAGTGCATAGATATTTTTCAGAATTTTTTTTGATAATCTGCTATTTTTCCACATGTGTAGAACATAGAGCTTGATTTTTGGTGAAAAACCAACATTCACAAGAAATAAAAAATAAATATAATAATCAAATTAAATATATTTAAAATTATACTTTTTGGGAAGCTTATAATAAGGACTACATTTTTACAAAAAAATAAATTTTAAATGAATTCATTTTATCCCTCAAAAGGTAAATCAAAAGTTGGTTTTTATTAGCATTTTGATAGGTGTAAAGGAGACTTCGTTATAGGTATGGTTTAAAACTAGCGGGGTTCTATCCAAGGGAGTTTGATCTAAGGTGGTTTGATAAAAAACTCTTCAATTGGAATCCTTTAAATGAAACTTTTCAAGGCTTAAATCATTATATTTTCTAAAAATATGCGATTTTAGCAAAAATCAGGATGTCCCAAAAAGTTTCTGTAATGCCTGCACCTGTGCCTGGAGTGCCTGTATCTACACCTAGGGACCCTACCCCGCATCTTCGGCCTCCTCCTCCATCACATCCATGATCACATCCCTAATTGGAATGTCATGTAATCCATCCTCCTCGATGGCCACATCCCTAGCTGCCTCTTCCTCCATGGTAATCTCCTCATCTTTCGCCTCCTCCACCTCTATCTCCATCTCCCTCTCCTAATCTCCCTCCTCTCTAATGGGTGTCATGTGTTGGGGAACTCCCTCTACTACTCGTGGTGTAAGTATTATCCTCTTCCTCTGACCTTGATCATCATGACTTGTACCTCTCACGTCCCTTTTTTTCCCCTATCACCTTGTCCACTGCCTCCATCTCCACCATTATCCTCATTTCCATCATCATCTCCATCTCTCCCACCTCCTCTACCTCGACCTCTGCCTAAAAATATGCCCCATGGTCCCCTCCCCATGCTTTCCATTGGTGTGGGTTGATCAATATGTGTGAATGATGTTGTTATGTGAGTGACCCACCATGCGTCATACTCATGAGTTGTGCCTACATTGGCCACATCGACCGTTGCTCCCCACTGAATTAGTTGTAATCCAATAATCTCTTGCAAATCCACCTAAATGCTAACCATAGGCCCCCACTATGAGACCTCTTTGGTTGATCACACATACTCTGCTACCCCCATTGGTACCCCTTTCCGCTCACCAAACTATCTTAGTACCCTCTCTAGCAAGTGCCTCTCAATAATATGTTGCATCTGAACTGTCTGCCCAATCAAGTACCATGTGTGGTGATAATATGTTAAATTTTTTGCATCGTCATCCCAACCTGCACAATATCTATAGGGCCTCCATGTAAACCCATCCATCAAGTCAATTGTGTGTCTCTAATAGCCAAAATCACCCACCTTGATCTGAGCCACTGCTCCTCCATAAATGTATATATATGGTAGTTCTAGACCCAAATACCTATCCACTAGAGGTAGGAACACTATAATGTACTCCAATGCCTACACCATCAAGAGAGTCATGCCATAGTTGATGCTTTTTCCATCCCTATATGCCACATCATGTAGCTAAAAGTATAGCATAGCCAACAAGCAGGGTCCCCACACGTATATTGTCACCTACTCCATCATACCCTCTAGCATCTCCCCCCATCCCATCGGAAATCCATGTCCATGCCTATCTAGACAAACCACTCCTTTGATCACTAAAAATAGTACCACCACAAGCTTATGATATATGTCAATCAGGGTGTCCCATCTAATCTCGTAGTCCTCCACCCATAGCTCTACTAGCAAATCAGTCCCAAAGACCCATCGTATCGCTGCCAATCCCCTCCCAATGTCATACACCACCCGCTACCCATGGATAGGAAGCCACATAATCCTTCAGAACCTCTAGTGTCACAGTCACCTCACCAATGGGTAGGTGGAATGAACTTGTCTCTAAGTTCCACCTCTTTTTTAGCGTTGTCAGTAGACCTCAGTTTTCCCGCACCATGGGCATGAATGTCACATGATACATTCCTAATGCAGTCAAGGTGTCTCGCTCCTCTACAACTAGGTGATCTCAAAGGGAAAAAGAGGTTGGTTGTATCTCTCATGTGTATATTAGTAATAGCCTCAACTACATCCACCAAAAGTGCATCATGTCAATCACAATGTCTAAATTAGTGTAGGTGATCTATTGCATACCCAAAATTTTGTCAAAATTTTCTTAAATTAGCCTTTGATGAAACTGATCGCATTGTCCTTCATATGTGTCATACATGTCAATTGCAGTTCCATTCCACAGTTTCGTCACACAGTTACGATTGTGTCATTACATCCTTCATTTATGTCGCACCACAATAGTTGTGAGTTGATTTTGCAAATCAATCATGTGTCACACCTTTGTGTTGCCATAAAACAATTGTGTCACACTTTGTGCTTGTGGTGCATGACACCACGGTTACAACAAAAATGATAACAATTGTGGTGTAAAAATTGCACCACATCTATTTTTTTAGGTTCTTTGAGCCCTAAAATCTATGCAACAATGATAAAATTGCAAAGCAAGGTTTGGATGCATACCGCCACGCCTGAGCCCTCCTCGTGTCCATATGTCCATACTCGATACCCGCAGTGTACAGAGACTAGTACATGTGACATTTTGATAGCATCTTCGAAGAAAATCCGAAACTAGAGCCCCTAATCTCTTAAAGTAAAAGAGTACAAATGACCTATTTTCACCCCCCCTAGGGTATATTTGTAACCTAATTTGACCTATGGCATAGAGATTGAGTATTATTGCTTTATTATTGTGATTTCTATTGTCATTTGTGCTTCATTATTGGATTAGGGTCTTTATTGCTTGAATTAGATATTTTTGTGGTTGCTATTATTGATTCATGCTTATTATCCCAAAAATTACCTGATTTGCATGTACATACAAGACATAATGCGGGCACATTATAATGTGCTCACATTATAACGTGTTCACATTATGGCTTGGTAATGATGGAGCTTAGGTTTGATCACTACCAAGCCATAAAGTGCTCACATTTCCCATAATAAAAATGCCTCTCTCTCTACCTCTTTATATAGCTCACACTCTCTCTCTTCCTCAAGCTATATGTATGAAATAAAAATTTAAGTGGCATTTACATAGGAAAATTTACTTATAATGAAGTTATATTTCATGTATATAGCTTTAGAATGTTTGAGAATAGTTTCAAATCTCTAGAAGTTATAATGTAAATTCTAGGTTTTGGAGGATCTTATAACTTCTTAGAAATTCAAATTGTAGTAATCAGCAGGCTCCTACTACCTTGTGTAGTTGTCTAAGGGTAGTTATAACTATTCCTTCCTCTACCTCATCACAAGAGTTGATTGTGAGTGTGTTTTCACTATATAATTCCAACCAATCAGTTGGCTTGTTTTTTTCCTTAGTAGTTGTTATGACCTAAGGGAAGCTAAAAATTACATGCTCTAGGTTAATCATGCCCATAGTTAAGTAATTTACAAATTTCAAAGGAATATTGTCATCTGGTTATTCATAATAGCACAATTCTAAGGCTATAAAAGAATAGAATTCAAATTATAATTTGAGCAATTTGTTCTTATTTTCTTGTTTTGCTTCCATAAATTATAAATTAAGAAATTAATAATCAAATTTCTATTTATAACTTAAGGTTGTATTAATGACCTTTTAAAATGCCATTAAGTTATAAACTAAAAGTAATTTGAATAAACAAAAGAAACCTTATGTACATGCTCTAGGTTACTCATGCCCATAGTTAAGTAATTTACAAATTTCAAAGGAAGATTGTCATCTGGTTATTCATAATAGCACAATTCTAAGGCTATAAAAGAATAGAATTCAAATTATAAGTTGAATAATTTGTTCTTATTTTCTTGTTCTGCTTCCATAAATTATAAATTAAGAAATTAATAACCAAATTTCTATTTATAGCTTAAGGTTGTATTAACGACCTTTTAAAATGCCATTAAGTTATAAACTAAAAGTGATTTGAGTAATTAGTTACAAAATAAACCTTATGTAGAAAAGGTTGGATTATAAAGAGAGCTTGATGATTCTTCATAACAGATTTTTTTATCCCCACACATTGTAGTGAAGAGGAGCTTATGACCTTTGATTTTGTAATAAAATAAATAGGTAAAATTACTCATCTATGAGTGAGTGTGATGCCTCTTTTTGTTGTATGTTTTTCTTACATTAAATTTGTAGCCTTTCATAAGAGATTCTCTATGTGTGGTGTGTGGTGAATGTAATCTATTTTATTTTGTCTTATAAAATCTATGATGTATTAATGGTAGTTATTTTATTTATGCATCTAAAATACCTTGGTGAGTGCCCCTTTTCTTATGTCAAGTAATGTATCCTCATTCAAACCCTAGTTATAATTTTTGTTTGAAACCCTTTTATGGGAAATAAATATTTGTGTTCATTCTTATTTTTGAAACCATTTTTTATTCCTTCTACCTTTATCAAAAAAATTAGAGTTTTGGCCTCATATTATCCATACTTAGGGTTTCCTCTCCTTTATTTAGGTTTTAGTCATGTGGCTTTCCTATTTTTTGGTTAAGATAATACCCCTCAAAACCCCCCAAAATTATATCTTACTAGGGAGCTTCCCCTCACAAATGAAAATGAAGATTGTTAATCTAATAGAAACCTCTCCAACTATTGTAAACTTTGTCACTACTCATTAAGCAAGTTGGGTTGTTTTTAGTGAAACATCACAGCAACAAACCTATTTACCAACATGTTGTCGTGTAAAATTTACCATAATATAAAATAAGGATTGAATCATAAATGATATGAATTTTTAAATATGTTTGTGATAATATGGAACAAAATAAATTTCCAAACTATGTTTTGAATGTGATTGGAATGAGGTAGCAATCAAAATGGGAATGATGTTTAAAAAATATTTTAAAACAATCAATTAGAAGTATGAACTTGATAGGATAAAATAAGATATGTATATGCACATTTCATTTTATCAAATGTGATAAGAAGTATGTGTTATCTAGATGTAGAGTGTGATATGTGAACACCCAATGAATATCATGATAAAATTTTGAGTATGTGATATAGGGTATCCATCTTGAAAAACAAGATATTGTGGATGTCATGTACTATCCATATTTGCACACCCTATTGTGATAATTATATATGTGTAAATGATTATATGGGATTATTTTGAGCATGGATTTTCTTGAGATTGTGTAAATTATTTTACATTTCAGTAGGGAATTGTTGTGAATCCTCCTCCATGTTCTAATATTTGTTTTTTTTCCCCTTGCATTGCCCCACCCCAACTTTATTGAGAGAGCACTACTATAACTAGGGGTTGAGAGAGATGGTACCCCAATCGGAAGGTTGTACTTCTTCATGGACCTTATGTTATCTTATTGACTCCCCCATGATTAGAACCATGTAAGTTGGTTGTTATCGTGGACCTATTCCTTATTTATATTCATATTTATGTTAGTTGAAATGTACCATGATGTTTTCATTTAAAATTAAAGCATATTATTACCATTAGTTACTAGCACTTAGTATTATTGTTCGTTATAAAGATTAGTTACTATTAATAGATTATAGCACTTAATGTTATTACTAGCATTTATACTACTACTAGATATAGGCATTCATTATGGTCATTATTTATTGAAATTTGGAGTTATCTCTAGATACTTTTTTGAGCATATGGAATAATTTGGTTGATATCTTTCAATATTGGTGCATGACATTTTTTGGGATAAATGGTAGTATAATAGTATTGGTGGAATGATAGGATATGCATGATGGTATAATAATGGCTTTAGCATTATGATACATATTGACTTGGGAGTATGAGATGATTGGTTTTATACATGATAGAATTTGGTTATATTGTTCATATCTTGTGGAGTTATAGATGATCTTATAGATGTGATAATTCAAGCACAAGACACTTAGCATGTGTTACACAACATGTCCTAGGTAGTGTAAGACACACAACTATATGAAATTTTATATTTTATTATCTCTTTGTGGTATTGATATTATCACTTACATGATCTTATGTGGTTGAGATGACCATTCCCCTCCTCCCCTTAGGTGAATTTTTTGAAGCTACATAGTGATTGTGATATGAAAATTCTTTAGAGATTGTGAATTATTTATTGGTGAGCTTTCTTTTATTTGTAAAGCCAACAATGTTGAGATTGCACTTCCTTGGGCTACTTAGCTATTTGGAATTTGAGATGGTCATTTTTCCTCAAGGAATTTTTTAATTTGACTTCTTATTTTATATTTTCAGACATAGTGTTGGTTGTTATTTATAATTTTTTTCTCTTTTATTATTTTATTTTTATTGATGTGCCTAACTTTGAGACTTTATTTTATTAAAAAAAAAAAGTAGGCTTCCTTAGTGTCTATGCCTACTTGTTTTGTGTGGGTTAATTTAGTGTGTACAACTATCATACTTAGGATGGGTCCCAAACAAGTTATGTGGGTGAGATGGGCTAGGAAATTCTTTTTTGTGAGGATGGGGGCTAGAAATGAGACTAGTATAGTACGATCATAATCTATTATCCCTTGTGTATGTGTATGACCTCTTTGTACTTCTCTCTTGGAGGGTAACTTCCTTGAACAAACAAAATAAAGGTACTAGGAATTAAATGGATGGGTTATAAAGGAGGGCCCTAAAACTATTTATCCTATTGATTATATGCTTCTATAACACTCAAAACATTACTTCTATATTTTTTTATTCTAAGACTTTAAGATATTGGTTGTATGGAAAACTACATGGTTATTTAAGTACTAAATTTATGGTTCTATGGTTCCATGGTCCTATGGTTATTTGGTCATATTATGGCATTTGGTACATCCTTATAAAACCATTTTTTGAGCCTCATGATGTGATTCATGTGGTTTCATTCATATGATGTGTGTTGTTTGAGACATGTGAGTATAGTGTGAATTACATTATGTGCTAAGTTGGAAAAATGAACTAAATTCTCATAAATGGGTATAATTGAGCATAATTTTATGATGTCTTAGGAATTGGATAGTTCATCATTGATGTTTAGATCCAATGTTTGAAGTAATCACATAATGATTAATTATTTTTCTTGAGTATATTATTAATGCTATATAGAGTGGAATATCTCATAATTGAGTAGAAAATAAGACATTGGTACCTCTTAGCTAATAAATGTTTGGATTTACCCTTCATAAACCTTTGTGGTAATTATTGATGTTCCATTGTTGTATCTTATACCCTTACCTTATAACATATACATTGAGCTTCTCTTGCATTAATTAGTACCTAAATAATCTCATTATTGCACACTCTATGAAAATAGAAAAATTATCTAGGATATTTTTTATTTATGTGATAGTTTTCTTCTTGCAACCAAAATTGAGGAAAACTTGTTTGCTTTGTTACCTATCCATTGTTGGCATAATTTAGGTTTTTTCTATCCTTAAACCTTACTAAATTCCATAAGGAAGTATAATTTAAGGGGAGGGAGATATAAGGTCTACTCTTAGTAGTGATTCATATACCAACTCTCCCTACTAGTTGACTCTAATGTTTCTAATAGAATATTTTGGTGAACCTTGTTACCCTTGTTCTATTGTACTTCTGGTAATTTTGACCTCCTAAGTGAGCTCCATGGATAACTCTTTCATGAGAAACATTAAGTTGTAATTTAACACTATTATTAAGGTTTGAATGCCAATAGCTAATTCACTTGAGGTATGAGACCCACTTACAATTGTAGACATAGTCACACTACTCATGTGTCAAAAAAATTAATCCAAATTAATTGTGGAACTTACATGAGATCTCCTAAACTTATAAATTTTGATTGTAGACTTCATATTTACTGTCTTAAATTACTAGACCTTAAAATATGAGTATTTACTTAGTTAAGGTTTTATTAGTGGATCATGAGTGATTGGATTAAAATTGGATAAATTTACCTATCTTTAACAATAGGAGTTCATTTGGGTATGAATTCATGGATATAGATTAAGTTAATATTATTTTCTATAGAATAGTAAAGTTGTGAATAATGGCATATTAAAAGTTGTAACTTTCTTTCTTGCAATTAAAGTAGAATAAATTAAAAAAATGTGATGAGATATTTTTGATTATATAAGAAGGGAAAGGGCCTTGATCCCATGGTTACAACCACATGAACAAAAAGAAAAAGAAACAAGTTGGGAAAAAGCACCACCAACTAGCATCAAAAAACAACATCTAGGGTGGCACACAGGCCATAATTCATAACCATAGCCATAGACCAACCATAATTAATCAAAAACATGAATTTACTGCTAGAGCACTTAAAACTACGCAGGCCATTAATCAAATCCACCATACACCAAGCAATCCTAAACCATAACAAATTTTTTTATGAAATAGTAGTCCAGAATTTGGAAGAAAAAAGATAAAAAGAGGAGAGTAGTCATTAAGCAACATCAAAAGAGAAAGCCATTACTCAGCTTTTCCCAACAGATCCCCATATTTACCAATGAGGGAGATATACTCCCTCCAGTGAAGTCCCTCTGAATCATTCAGCACCTTCAAATCATCATACTTCCCAGTTTTTTAAGCTTCTTGGTGATTTTTGTTTGTCTAGAAACTACACCAATCATCGCTCTTCGCATTAGCCTATTAGTCACCTTCATCAACATAACCGAGGCTTTCTCCATGTCGTCCATCTGTACTTGCAAATAAGTTAGTCTTCTTTTCATATAATCCATGCTAGAATCATCAGTATTAATCTCGTTGCTAGTATTTCCAGCATCCAGAATAGTCAGATTATCATTCTTTTAGTCCTCCTCCATATCAGTTTTCTCCTCATCATCATATTCCTTTTCTTCTGATTCCTCTTCCCCCATATCATAGGCAAAATCCTCAAAATCCATCCCATCGAAATCTTCATCAACCTAGGCTTCAAATTCTTCAATTTCCAAGTCTTCCTCTACATACACATAGATTTTTTGTTTTCCTTTCCTATCCTTAGAAGTGGCCTTAGCCAAGTGAGCTGACCTATGACCACCACTACCTCTGCTACCTTGCCCCTGCTTGTTCTCTTTCAAATCCTCTTTTTGCATGCCATCTTCACTGATAGTAATGACTCCATTTTGAGGATTGAGATCTTTTTTAAACTTCTTAGACTTGGGTAAGTCTAGGAGAAGAGGATAATGTTTTCTCTTCTCTAGAGTCGCTTTCACAAGCTTAGACTCCATGGAACCTTTACCAATAATTTTTTGAGTCATAGGGGTAGAAGGGTTCAAAACTTTAGCAACAAGGGAAGGGCTATTAGCAAGAATTAACACCCTTCTAATAGAAACAATTGGAGGCGGGAAACGATTAGGTTCCTTAGCAGGGTTTGCATCCACAGGGGGTTCATCATTGTCTCCATCATTGCGATTTTGGTTGTCATTTCTAACAACAAAAGGGTTTCCATGAGGTTTTAGCGCAAGAGCATGCTTATATAGAGCAAGCATCAATCCTTGATGCAAGGGAGGGATAGCATCTTTCTCTATGTTAATTTGTAGGGAAGATAATAAGTAGAAGGGAAAGTTAATTCTTTCACCATGCCTAATATGATTTAGCAAAGGGAAATGATACACATATATAGACATGTATCTTCCTTCCAACATAAAATACCTCATGACAAACAAGCTTACCAGGGCATAGGGAGGCAGAAGCTCTAACCTAGCATACCCATTTTGGAAGTGTTTTAGATTCTCCCTGTCATGCAGAAACTTGTCCAAAAACATCTAGTAGTCGGCCCCACTCTTCTTTTCCACCTTTATACCATGATTTTGTAATCCTATAGCTTTCGTGATAAACCTTGTCATCACTTCAAACTTGACAGCACCGATAGCAACATTTCCCTTCCTCCACGAAATTATGAACTTGGTAGTAAGGCCCTTATTGTAGCCCTTCATAGACTCAAAGAAAGGAACCATGCCTACATTATCAAATAATCTCCACAAATTTGTATTCTGCTTGAGTGCCTAGCAATTTGGAGGCTTTGTGCACTTTCTCAGCCCACCCATCTTAGCACTCTAGAAATTTTTTGACCATTATGAGCTATTCCTCATAACCACCCACCTCTTCGGCTCTCTACCAATCTTGCAGAAAACTCTTTTACTCAAAGTTTCAAAATAATCCCATAAAAAATGAGGAATCGAGAACTTTATTTTAGGGGAAGCAAACGACACAATTCCCAGATCCACGATCTCATAATTATTTTTGCAAGTAATTAATATCCCATTAATAATCTTACCTTACAAATCTTCACAAATACGGGGAGAGCTGACATTAGGCATATCAACACATTTAGATTTGACAGCCCTCCGCAACTTGAAAATATCCATGTGAGCCTTGATCACCTCGGGAAGGAGATAATGATTAATTTTACCTCCAAAGAAGATCAACAAGCTCAAAACTGTACCACAATTATCATCATTAAACTACATTCCTTTTAAAACACAAGGTCTCCCATGCTTCCCTCGCCACTTCCACACTTCAACTTTGTAAATTATAATCATATTCAAATTTTTCATTTAAAATCACATCCCTTAAAGACCTTGGCAGGTTATTATTAACCCAACGGGTCCACCCCATACACCTCAGCGCCTCGTTGGAAGCACAATCAGCAGACTTATTCCCTTCTCTATATATATGTTGCACCTTGTCGTTGGTAAAATAACTCTTAAGGGACAGACACTTGTCAATTATATTTTTTAGCTCCCAGGGGGTGTAGCCACTCCATTCAATATATCCACTATTAACTTAGAATCTCCTTCTAGAATTACATTTTTAAGTCCATACTCCTTAAGAGTCTTTAAGCCCCCCTAAAACATCCATAGCCTTGGCTTTGTTATTGGAACAAACACCCAAGTTAACTTTGAAGCTCACAATGCACTCCCCTTTGTGGTTTCTGAGCAATCCCCCAACCCCAACTATACCTGGGTTGCCTTTAGAGCACCCATCAAAGTTACACTTAATCCAATCTTTCTGAGGAGGGGTCCACACTGTAGACTTTCTAGTTAACATCTCGGTCCAATTTAGGTTATTAAGATCCTTCCTTATATCCTAGATCTTCTTTATTCTCATCTCTTTGTAATTTGGCCAAACTTTGGAGAAGTTGTATCTTCCAACCTCCATATTTTCCTTAATCTGTTCTTTTATTATCATGCAAACCTCATAGCTGCTTCTCTCCACTTCCCTGAAGATCCTGTTATTCCTTTCCTTCCATATTCCCTAGGTAACAAAGGGGGGAACTTGGTTATAGAGATCACTAATAACTTTATGGGAAAGGGGAAATTTGACCAACTTTCAATAAACAACTTCATAGAGTGAGGAAACACCCAGTCAGTGAACAACAACAATAGGAAGAAGGACCAAACCTCTTTGGAGAACTGGAAGTGAAAGAGGATGTGCATTATTGACTCTTCATCCTTCTTGCAAAGGGAGCATATGTTAACCAATTGGAACCCCCTTCTAACCAGATTTCAATAGTAATATTTTTTCCGTAGGAACCAAGTTCTTTAACCACACTTTTTCCCAGTGTTGATCTTTGATGTCACACAAGGGCTTAACCAATTCCTCGTAGACCTTTTTAACAAAGAAGCAACTTGAAGAGCTCCCCTTCCAAACCCATTCATCTTCCCTTTCACTATCAAACCACTTTTCCTCCCCAGTTAGATTGTGAAGCCTTAACAAGGTTAGATCCCAATTGATCTGTCTTTGGCCTCTTAAATTATCCCTCCTTAATAGCATATTGAACTCCTTCCAATTAGGTTCATCCATCTCCCAATTGACATAGTCTGAAACCTTTTTGCCACATATCCTAGTTAGGATTTGTTTGAGGGGATTTAATCCATCAGTTGAGGACAAAGTATAAGTCTCAATCCAAGGGTCCTTCCAAAATTTAGTATTTTTACCATTTCCAATTCTCTTTCTAACCCCCAATTTCAACATATTTTTTATTTTAACAAGGTGATTCCATAAAACAAAACCACTAGGCAGGTCAGTCATATAGAGAAAATAGACAGGGTTCATGTTCTTCAAATTGGAAAATATTCACCCAGTCTTTAGAGCCTTCCAGGAGGTTCCATCCCACTTTAGCAATTAGGGATTTATTAAGAAAATTGATTCTCCTTATCCCCAAACCACCAACACTTTTTGGAGTGCACACTTTTTCCCAACTAACCAGAGACAATCTATTTTTTTCTTCTATTCCAGACCACAAGAATCTTCTTTGAATCTATTTTAATTTTTCCCCTATGAAGGATGGAATTTTGGAGAGATACAAGTAGTAAATAGGAATATTTTTTAAGGAGGATTTCAGCAGTTGGATCTTCCCTGCCAAGCTAAGAAGCTTCCCCTTCCATCCAACCAACTTTTTTTTAACTCTCTCAATCAGTTGATTCCAGTAATTATTTTCCAACTTCTTGGAAATCAAAGGTAACCCAAGGTAGGCTGCAGGTAGGACAACTTCCTAACATCCCAATATTTTTACCACTCTTTACTTGACCAATTGGTCAGTATTGAAGAAGTATATCTTGCTTTTTTCATTATTGATAAACTGGCCAGAAATAGCAGCATAGTCATTTGAAACCTATTTCCAAAGCCTAGCTTCCCCCACTGAGGCTTCCCCAAACAAGACAGTATCATCAAAAAATTGTTGGTGGGAGTTAGGAAAAAGAGACGAGGCAACTTTAACACTTTTTAAGGCTTTAGAGTCCACCAAATTTTGTATATTCCTTCCAAGAACCTCAAAAAAAATTATGAAAAGATAGGGTGAGAGGGGGTCACCTTGCCTAAGACCATGACCATAAGAGAAAAAGCCTTGTGGGACACCATTAACCAAAATAGATTACATTGGGGAGGTTACACAAGCAGAGATCAACTTAAGGAATCTTCCTTCTATCCCAAACTTCCTAAGAACAACAAAGAGAAACGACTAGGAGACTCTATCATAGGCCTTAGATATATCAATTTTGAAGGTCGTCCTAGGATTTTTACAATGGTCCATAGAGTGGAGAATTTCATGAGTAGAGATGACAGCGTCAAGAATGTTTCTACCTTGGACAAAATCTTTCTAGTTTGGGGAAATCATTTTCCTAACACCAGTTTGAGCCTTAACACAAGAATCATAGAGAAGATTTTATAGACCGTATTGCAGAGGCTTATAGGTCTATAATCCTTAATTGAAGAGACATCTATATTTTTTGGAATGAGGGAAATAAAGGTGGCATTCAGTTGGTTTAGGAGCCTACCCATCCTGAAGAAATCTCTAGCAGCATTAAAGAGGTCATTTTTGACAATATCCTAGTAGGTCTAGAAAAAAGCAGGAGGAAACCCATCCAGGCCAAGGGCTTTAAAAGCACCAAAAGAGAACACAACCTTTTTAACTTCTTCCATAGAGGCAACATTAGTCATATTCTTTAAATCAAGATCAGAAATAACTTTAGGGATCACCTCAAGAAAGTCATCATGTACTTGATTTACATTGCCCAGGGTAATGTGGTGTGAAGAGAAGAAGTTAACAACTTCCCTAGCAATTTATTTTTCGGTGGAGACCATGGTGCCATCCTCTTTCAAAAGAGATATGATCTTGTTCCTGCTTCTATCTTTCAAGGTAGATTGATGGAAGAATTTAGTATTCCTATCCCCTTCAGTTAGCCATTGAACACGAGACTTTTGTTTCCAAAATATTTCCTCCTTTTTGTTTATCTTAAACCATTGAGATCTGAGGTCTCTTTCCTTAGCACATATCTCACCATCCGCAAGACCATCCTCCATGTTATCTTGAACTTCCTTTAAGTTGTTTCCCAGGGAATTCTTAGTCTCAAATATATTACTAAAGGTCACCTTATTCCACCCTTTCACTCTTTGCTTGATTCTACTAAGCTTTCCCCCCAGGAAATACATAGGGTTGCCACTTATAGGTTCCTCCCACAACTTTTAACAAGAGCAGCAAAGTTCGAGTGAAGGCTCCACATTATTTCAACTCTAAAAGGGAAAGGTCCCCTATCGTGATCAACATTTCTTTTAAGCACAAGAGCATTATGATCAAAGTCAAATCTTGGGAGAGAAAAAAGAGAGAGGAATTGGGAGATATTTCAATTGGCAGAGATCAGAAGCCTATCTAACTTGACTTGGATCAAATGGTTTCCATTCCTTCTATTAGACCAAGTGTACTTAGAGACTTGAAGACGGATATCAATAAGGCCAGCTGAGTTTAGGAATTCACCCAGCTCCATCATGTTATCAGAATAGTCATCCAACCCCCCTGACTTTTCTGAAGGAAGAAGGGGGAATTGAAATCCCTTCCCAGCATCCAATGATCATCTTTTCTATTTTTAATAGCATCATTTAAGTGCTCCCAAAGCAACACCCTGTCCCTGCTCAAGTTAAGAGCATAGATATTTATTAAGTTCCATTTCTCCTGGGAAGCCATATCTTCCAAGGAAACCATCAAACTATTTATGCTAGTAGAGCATAGAGTTCCTTTTAATTTAGAGGGATTCTAAAGGGTAGTTATACCTCCAGAAGGCCCTTTAGCCTCACTTAAAAAATAATTTTCACTAGGCCAAATACTCAAAATTGCCTTATCAAAATTCTCCTTCTCCATCTTGGTTTCTTGGAGGAGAAGAGCATCCACTTTATTGTCCAGGATACAAGTTTTTACCAAAAATTGTTTATATAGGCTATTAAGGCCCCTTATATTCCAGGAGAGATACTTCATAGAGAAAAATAGGGTACAACACCACCAAAACCCCAGAAAAATAGTCAAGGTTACTTCTTTTTGGACTTTGATCCTGCGATCAAATCCAAAGTTCTGTGTTTCCCAGCAGCCACATCCCTAATAGTGTATTTGGTTCTGGAATCCTTTTGAGATGGTCTACCAACCTTATTTTCGGCTTCTTTTTCTTTTTAGATTTAATTGGGGCTTGTGACCATTCATCCTCATCTTCTTTATCACTGGGCTGAGGAGGAAATCCCAACAAGGCTAGAGAGTCATTCAAGTTTCTTGCCTCCTTTTGGGATAAGAAAGACAATTCCTCGAAGGACAGGTTGGTGTCAGAATGCACCAGCTCTCCTTCCAAGTCAACACCCACTTCATAATCCTAAAATTTTCCTAGGGACGACTGCAAATTATCCTCCATAAGGGAGACCTCCTTAGGTTCATCCCTAATGCTCATATTCACTTCTCCCCCTATATCCGGTATCACATTTTTTGAAAAGGTGGGGGTTGGGAAACTGGAAACAGGGGCAGTAACCTTGAGGTTCAAGCTAACTAAGTCCTCAGAAATAGTAAGAGGTTTAGTCAGAACAACCTCCCGGCCTGAGACTAGGGTTTCCTTCTCTTGGGGGGCAGTAAGCATAGGGACATTAGAAATTACAGAAGGTTGATCAACAAAAGTAATTTCATTAGCAGAGGTTCCCTCAACAGGTTTTTTCTCATTTGCAAAGGTTCCCTCGATAGGTTTTTTCTCACATGAGTCAATGAAGTGACCGAACTTCTTGCACAACTGGCATAAATGATGGGCATTTTCATATTCTAGAGGTTGGGTCCAGTTACCAATTTTTTACTTAAGGAGGATAGAAGTTGGCAAGACCAAATTCACAGCCACATTTACACAAATATGAGTGTAGACCAGTCTAAACCTCTCCTAAGTGATCTTATCAATGGCCAAAAGACTACCAAAAGAGTTAGCTATACCTTTCAATATACATGTCTCCCAGAACTCAAGAGGTAGGCCAGGTAGGCAAACCCAAGTTGGAGTCGAGGCACCCAGGTCAGTGAAAGGGTCAAAACCCGATTTCCATTTGCACAGGGAGAGAAAGTTCTTAAACCCAGAGTCAAAGGCCTTGGGGTCTCCAGTTAAAACCTTAAGCATATCTTCATAAACCACAAAGGAGAAAAGGAAGATACCTCTTGGCATGGCATTTATAGTGACACTATCTTTGAGATTCCAAGTAGAAGCAGCCCATTGACAAACCAATTCAATATTCGTCCTATATGCCAAAAACTTACCAACCAGCGCCAGTATCAGACTGTCCATAGCCTTCAACCTTAGAACTTCAGGGACGTCAACTTCCCAACCAGTCACAAAGCAAGAAGTAGACTCCAACGACCTTTTACCCAAAGTTGGCGAGTCATAACTCACCAGTTTATCCACGTAGGAAACCAGTTCTTCCACAAAGAAGAAAGAGTTAAGCCCAAAAGTAGGGGATAAGGGCGACTTTCCATAAATACCCTCAGTCTTTTCCCCAGGGGAAAGGATGGATGTACGAGGAGGAGAAGTCACATGGGGAACAACAAGGGTGCAGACACAACACCAAACAAAGAGACAACAACCTTGGAATGGGGAGCCTTCCCGGGCCCCCCTCCTGACCGTCCCATGAAATAGTCAAATCAAAGCAGGGACCGAAAGTTCAAAAAAATAGCCAGAGAGGGAAAATTTGAAGAGCAAAGTCGAGTCTTTTATCAAGGTTCATTCTATGATGAGTTTTGACAAGAAAGGGTCTGATGAGATGTTATCTATAACTCTAATTTTCATATAATTTTTCAATTGAATGCTTAATTACTATTGTGAATTATGCATGTGATTTACTTCAATTATTACAATTAATTGGTATAATTTTAATTGTCACTTCAATTATATACAATATGGATATATTGATGTTTGTAATGAATGTGCAAGTGTAATCACCAATGGGAGAATAGAAAAATCATTAGGATCCTAATTTTAACCCACTTCACTTTGTGAAGTAATGTGTTTTTAACAATGTATTCCAATGAAATAAATGTTGTAGCCTAATGGGAAACTAAGACCCCTTTAAGTGTGAACCCTATTATTTTAAGTGTCCAAATTTTATTTTTGGAAGCCTAGTTCAATGTGATAGTTCTTAGAACTATATACATATGTTATAACATGGTGGTAAGAGTGAAACACTATTTAATAATTTTAAGGCCATTTTTTAGGAGTATAAAAAGTGAAATTTTATGTTGAAATTTTATCTTTGGGACCCCAACCCAAGTACCTAAGGGTAGGGTACTTGTAGAAAGTTGTAGGAAGTTTTTTTAGTTGTTTGTAAAGGTATTTCATGGGCTCTTGCAATGGGTTATGATTTTTAAAGGCATAGGTTATTGGCTCAAGGAACCAAGTTCACATATGACTTTCCAAATGTTTAGAATGGGAAGCGAACCCTATGGTTTTGGAAGGACACCGATGTGAACTCACATTAGTACTTTTTTTTCCCTTTGAGGAATATGTGAACTTACACAAGTGGCCTCATCCATTTTAGATCCATGTGAATTCACATGAGTAGTCATGTCTAGTTGATGTGTTGTGAGAAAAGTGGATGTAGGGTTAGAGAGGTGCCAAATTTTTTAATCTCGTTGAATAGAGAGGAGTGATATGTGGCACTCCCATATAAGCTCTCATGTTAATATTTTAGAAGAAATTCTTGCATGATAGAAAAAATATTTGGAGAGCATATGGGCATAGGAATTGGGATAATTAGGAAGGATGAAAGCTTGAAGGAGGAGAGAATCCTTATCTCCAATAAGTTTATTGAAGAGATAAGTATTCCTTCTTATGTATTTTATTCTTAATATTTCTTGTATTAGGGTAGAAAATGAACCTTAGCTTGAGATGGATTCAATTGAACTATGTATTTCTTATAAATTCATGGTTTAATCTCCTTGATGTAAATATGTTTTTTGAAGGACAAGAATGCTCTCATTTTGGTTATGTGATGGGTAATGAGACCAATTCTTTCAATTTAATCTTGTATTAGTTGGAATTCTTTTTATTGTTGTTTATCGTATTGTTATGCTTGCATTTGTTCTTGTTCAAACTAGGTCCTAGTTGATTCTCTTGTTTTGGGGAATGGTAAGAGCCTTGTATGGCTTGATGATGCCATATTGGTTGGGTGTAAATATTTCATCTTCCATTAGTATGTTCTTGTTGGCACTCAATGAATTTTTCTCATGGTTGTGAAATCCAAAAGGGATATGTAAAAGAATAATAATAATAACAACATTGAAAGGTGTATAGAATTATCATTTTCTCCTCTATTTCAATAATAAAAATGTATAATAATAAATTTATTGTATGATTTATTTTTGAGGGAATAAAGATGTTTACTAAAGTTTCAAAAATATAAATTTAAACCCTTTTATTTCATATATTTAATTATTTGAAGCATTCATGAAATGAATGTTATAAAAAAATAAAAAAATATTTAAAAACCCATTAAATCTTGTGTATACATTTATTTTGAAATAAAATACTTCATTAAATTGCTAAAAATAATATTCATTTGATAAAAATTATGTTTATGTACATATATATGTCAATATAAATGTCTTTCCACACCTTGCATGGTGTATTTGGAAAGAGCGTAACAATAGATTTTTTTGGGATTCGACTCTTTCGGAGGAAATTGTCTTTCGTAAAATTATTAGAGCTGTCAGAGAGAATTTTAATTTGCTCAATTGTAAAATTAAGGCTAAAGGAAAGGTCAGATGCCAAGATTATGAGCTCAAAGTTGCAGAGGCTTGGAAGATTAATGTTGATATTTCTTTTCCTCTTAAACCCACTAAGGGGCCTAGAGATGGTATCCATTGGAACCTCCCTCTTCCTGGTTGGGTCAAAATCAACTTTGATGGGGCGGCCAAGGGTAATCCTGGGCCTGTTGGGTGTGGGGGAGTGATAAGGGATGAGAATGGCATTTTTATTTCAGCGGTGGCGCTCCCATTGGGTACCCAGACCAACCACCTTGCTGAAGCTATAGGGGTGTTTCAAGCCTTAAATCTTGCTCATCAGTTGAACTTTAAAAATGTGTGGCTTGAAGGGGATTCAAACAATATCATACAATGTATTAAGGGCCTTCAAAAACCCTCATGGACTATAGAGAATTGGATTAATCTATCCAAGGGGATTATTAGCTCTTTTGATAATTGCTTTATTTCCCATGCTTATAGGGAAATTAACACGGTGACAGACTTCTTTTCCAATAAGGGAGTTCAGGCTAAGGACAAAATGATGTGGCAAAGGAGTGATGAGTTGGAGGCTAATGTCGTTGCTTTATTAATGTATGATTGAACTCACGGGAAGGTTCAAATTCCCCCTACCAATTAATGATTATGGGTGATGAGCGTCTTGTCATGCAGTCTTGAAACTGTTGTTCATTCATTCTTCATCGAAGGCAGGGGCAATATAATATTAATTGCTATTCTGCTATTTTATGCTTTGCATGCTTTCTGGGTATTCTGGTTATCAGCTCAATCAATTTTTTGGAGTCTTTTGAGCAGGCTTGCAATTCTGCTAATATGGGTGGTGAGTGTCGCCGGGTGGAACCGACGGATTGTGAGGAGCTAAGAAGTAACACAAAGGTTTGGGAGCTACTGGAGAAGGGTGGGATTACCAATTACATTGAAAAATTCCATGGCTGGGACTAGAAGGTCACTAGGTTTTTTTCCAAGGAATGGAAGAATGGAAAGATTAATTTGTTTGGGAGAAAGGTTGCTATTGATGAGCAGTTAATTGCTAAGGTTACGGGGCTTTCCATGGAGGGCCTCAAGTTTTACAGGGATAGGAAACTCTTCGACCAAGCAATGCAAAAAATTTTGAAGACAGAGAAGGAAAAGGAGGACCTGCGAAGGGCTACCAAAAGTAGTTATGACTCCATGAAGATCATTTCACTTTGGCGGAAGGTGTTGAAAGTGATTATGGAGTACATTACCATGGATGGTCGATACACTAGGGTTTTTGGGTACCATTTTGTGCTCCTCAACCATTTTTGGCATCAGGTTAGGGTGTCTTTCCCTTTCTATCTTTCCACTTCTTTGAATGCTAGCCTTCAGAACCATAGTTTGAATCCGGTTACGCATTCTATTATCCATGAGGGTCTGCTTGTTTTAATCTATGAACATTTCAAAGCTATGTCGGATCTGTCCCACTAGACCCCTTCTTCCTAGGGAAGGGTAGTAACAAAGGTGAAAGGAAAATGTAGTGTCTTCCCCTAGGAGAGGGGCAAGAGAAAGGTTTCAGAGGACCCCTCCTATGAAACTAATCAGGATGATCCTCAATATATCCCTTTGTCGAAGTACTCCAGCTACCTTGCTATCGACAGAGAGGATAGGCCACATTATCCCAGTGATCTCAAGGTGGATGACCATTACTTTAAAGCCGAACGCGAGTTTCCAGATGACATTCTTTCTATTGCTCGTAATGGGTTTGTCGATTTCTTCAGGTTGATCAGATGGGTGTTCTTCGAGATTAAGGAACTTAAATTGAATTAGAGGGCTATGAACAACAAACTGGAAAGATCTGAAATGAATGACAACACTAACAGAGACAGAGAAAAGGCCACTGATTTATGGATCGAGGAAGAAAAGAAATACATGGTGGACTGCCTCAAGAAAATAGTTGAGGATCTGCAGCAATTTAAGAGTAACCATGATGGAAAAAATTTTGATATGGAGGAAAATATTAAGAACATAAAATAATCTATCTAGAAGGTATTGGAAATGAGCCACATGATATTAAAATCTACCGCGAACACCATGAATACAATGGTTGATAATATGGAAAATGCTTATCAAGTTAGGACTGTTGTGGATGTGGAAGCTGAGAAAGAACAAAGTCAGGTGGAGGGCATGGGGCCGAGTAAAAGAACCAGGGCGAACCTGAAGAGGAAGGCTGACAAGACTCTTGTTAACATTCAGGAGATTAAGAAAGCAGCTTTAAATATGAACAACCTCGAGCAGGAGGCGGCAAATATCCTTAGGAATCTGGCCTAGTGGCTGGACTTTTGCTGGGTTTTTGCTAGCTTCTTGTTGTGCTGCCTTGGACTGGTTCTTTGTTTTCTTCTTTGTTGGCAGCTTTTTGTTCTTTGTTATGAACTTTTTATTGCTGTATCTTTTTCATGTTTGTTGTTAAGGGTTTCAGGGCCCCTTTAAAACCTGTTTGTTCCTTAATCAAAAAAATATAAATGTCTCAAATAAAATATTATACTATAGAATATATACATATATCTTCTTTTTTTTTCTTTTTTTTTCTATTAGTATTCTTACATATGAAAATACACAAATTTAATTTAAAACTATTTAAACAGACTAAATTATTTATATCTAATATAGCTATATGTTCTTTCAAATTTAATTTCTAAGATCTTTGCTTGAAAGGTATATACATATACATTTATAAAACCATTATATATTTTTGAAACATTTATAGCTTTAAACTTCCTTCCACATATACATACAAACAAATTTAAAAAAATATATATGAATCTTAAACATATATTAAAAATAAAAATAAAAATAGATACATATAGATATAGAGAAAAGAAAAATATGAAGTATACACTTTTCTATTCTAGAAATATAAACTTACCTTTATTAACTTTTCATCACATCTCATAGTTAATTGGCCAATATAATTGACAACTCATAACAAATGAACTTGTGTGCATCTACATCCATATACTCATAGAAAAGTATATAATATGAACCTAGTATTTCAAATTTATAACAAGTAGCAAGAATGGATTGGATATGTAATTGAAAAATAGGAAAGTGAGAGTTACAAAGTAGGGACCAAGTGTATGATTAGGAGAGCTCAAAGAAATTAGGACCAAACATACAATTGGGAAGATTTAATAAATAGGGATCATTGTAATCGTTTCTATTAGAAGGGGTGGTGGTGCTAACTATTAATGTCATTTATGCCAAATTGGTTTGCAGAATCTATTAATATGCATAATTCAAATACATTATGATGTGTATTTACCTTCAAAATTTAAATATTATTCAATTTGTTGTTTTTATTGTTATTTTCTTCCTTATGAATTCACTGATCAATATTGATTATTTATGAGGTGTCTTCCCTGAGATTATTACTAATGCAGTAATCATTCTCATTATCTATTGATCATTTGAACCTTCTCTTAAATACATAAATAAAAAGGCAAAGAAATAAAAAGGTAGTATTTATCATACATAAACTTAGGTATGAGATTAGATGGTGGTTCTATATTTGACCACAACAAAATGAAGGCACCGATGTCATTTAAGTCATTAGAATCTAAGAAGTGATGGAGAGAAGTTGAGTTGCATAGTTAGATGAAGTTATTTCTCACATTATTAAAAGGAAACATTAAAATAAAATGATACCATCCTCAATTTCATTAGTATAATATATTTTACAAATTCACTTAACTCAATGTGTTTTTGGGTTACTACAATAGTTTGTTTCATTGTAGGGATTATGAGAATTATCTCTTATTTTAAAGTATTCTTATTTTTAGGTTGATAATGTTGGAAACATAATTTTGATCAATCAAACTATTATTTGTATAGTCTTTGTAATATTTCATCTTCCACCTTTTAATGGTGATGGAAACTACTTTGAATGTCATTTAAACTAGAATGGGTTGTAAGACTTTTGAAATGCACCACTCAATTATATAATGTAATTACATCTTTTGATTTTGTTGTACAAAGTATCATCAAAATTGCTCTTGTTATTATTATTGTTCCCCCTCTTATCTATGTATGGTAACTTATCATATGTAGAAGAGTCGGCCCTATGATTAGTATCAATGACTACCCTTTTGTTTTTACCAATTCCAATGTCATTTAATGTGCTAAGAATATATTATTTAAACCATAGTATACAAATTAGTCTCTTAAGGAGAAATAGATATAAGATACTTGTCATTCACTTAGCTATAGACGAACACAAATGACACTCTTTTTTATATAATGTTGCTGCTATATTTCAACACATTAAAAATGTATCCAAGTCCTTTTGATTCTTGTTAATAAACTGATTTTTGCTCCATATTTTTTCTTTAAAATTCATAATATTATAAATATAAATGAATATATTATCTTCTATATTACAAGATAATTCAAATTTGATATATCCACTCCAAATTTTGTTATTTACATTATAAACAAATAAAAAAATTATTAATACTAAATTTAAACAATTTGTATTTGTATTTCAAATATCCAATCATAATATCAAAACTTTGCATAAATATAAGCCACTCGAATCAAAAGAATGCAATATAAAATAATAAATTTAAAATTTAAAATATAATTTAGACAAGGCTTTTAAGTAAATTTTAAAAACAAAATCTCTTAAAAATGTCACTGGCCAAGGAGGATGGTTCAAAATCAACAAAATAAGATCAAATCTGAGTTTCCAAACCAAAAGAGCTGTAAATCCGACTGCGGTGAGCGTGGATCGAACACGCGACCTTCAGATCTTCAGTCTGACGCTCTCCCAACTGAGCTATCCCCGCTTGTTGAAATAATCTGTGAAAACACACCCCATAGCCGAGCCATCTAAAGAAACAATGTTACTGCAACATCTCGTGAGTCCGTTGTTTGCAATGTGTCTGTGCACTTGTATTTGTTTTCTCTCTAGCGCTCTTATTTTACTTCCTAATATAATTATAAAATTACATTATTCTTAATGTATTAACATCACAGGAAATAAACTGAGATACATGGTCAAGTATAACTAATCTAAAGGTGGTCTTATTTAAAAAATTATAATTTTTAAATATACATGTCAAGATATGAAAAGCAATCCCTCACTAATTGAATCCACATAATATCCAAAAAAATTTAGTGGTCTATCATATAACTACCCCTAGTTGTACATGATATCTATTCTCAGCAAAGAAGAAACAAGTGTTTTTTTACGGTATTGTTCCAATTTCTATATCAACTTTGGTTACTTTGGTTTTTGTCGTCAAGGGAATTTTGACATCCCATGTTGATTATTGACAAGACTAGGGTGGGTATTGTTGGTTTTCAATATCATTGCTCACACTTCTAGAGGAATCCATCCACTTCAAGGCTAGGCATATCATTCCTAAAGGTAGATAGATTGGTTTACCAACAAAATTTGAGTGATGGAAACCAGTTGTTGAGAGTGGATAATCTTTCCTTCATTTTGGGCTTAGCTAGAACTAAGAAGGTGTTCCTAGAGATAATCTTTAACAAGGTTTAATCACAATTGAAAGATATACAAGTAAATAAACTATAGTAATATCTAGTATGCGCCTGGTCCCAAAAGTTGTTACTAGATCGAGGGCCAACCTACTGCATATAACCTCTAATAAGAGGATAAAGACATCACTACACCATTGTAGGATGTAGGTATGAAGGAGATGATTCTCTTACGATCAAATCATACAAGGCTTGTTGGAGATGTTTCCTTATTTAAAATTTTGAACCATGAAATGCATATAAATCTACTTCTTACTCCTACACTACCAATTTAAAGAGCATTTTCATTTTAAAGTGTATAGAGGGTAAAAAAAATTAGGACTGAATTCTTATATTGGGTTGCAATCATAGTTACTAGAAGACATAACACACAAAAATAGCAAAAGAGAAAATATTTAACAACTGAATATACTTAATAATTCCTCTCCAAACTTCTACAATTCATATGTCATATTGGAAAAACCATTACAAATGACCTTTGTAATGTGTTAAAAGTATTGTGACACTTATAAACTCAATAGTATATTCACACCAACAAATGTGTTGAGAGAAAACCCTAAACTAAGAAGAACCTATCACACTTCATCACTTGGGAGTCTTCTTAAAAATCTACAACTTGCAAAGGAGACATCTACTAAAAAATATCTACTATACATTAGCTACCTCTTCTTGATTTATAAAAATGAGCTACTCTAATTGCAATTGGACGTATAAGGATTGAAACCCTATATCTTACTCAACATTGTAGTTATGTTGAAATGGAGAAACCATGAACCTTTATTCTAAACAATAAACTAACATATAGCGCATTTTTTAGTCACCAAATCCTTGTGAAATTGATTGATAATAAGGTTTTATCAATGGTGCATGTAAAACAAGTCAAAATCCCATGAAATCTACTCAAGTTGTAACTTGGAGCTTGTGTGGAAACACTTTACATCATAAACACAATGATCGTGTTAATGGTGGCATGGTATTCTCCACCTTTCACCATTAAAAATATGTCTAAATTCACACGTGTGAGATAGAAAACTATTTTTCAGTGAGACAACCCTTTAGAGTAGTTGTGGAACAAAATCTAATCATTAATGGTGACTTAGGTTGTACGAGGTTAGGTGGGAGTGAACAATTAAAATACATGAGTTGTAGAGCTTCAAGGTTTAGAGGTCAAGGATACCTCATAACCCATTCCATGAATAAGAAAATCAAAGCATCACCGACTCTAAGAAGATATGCGAAGGAAATCGCCTAGAGTCAATGATCAAGGATGCCAAGGAATCCTTACTACTTGTCATGGATTGGAGATCAAGTTTACATCATACCACATGCTCAAATCAAGCAATTAAAACTATCTCCACATCACCAACTCCAAAAGCATACATGAAGGGAAATATCAAGATTCAATGATTGATTATACAAATAATTCATCCTACAAATCATGGAAGTAAAGAAAGTTTTGAAATCATAAGCCTAATAAAATAACATAACAAAAAAATTCCTGAATCAAGAGTCAAGGATACCTCATAACTCATGTTAGAAGTATTGTAGTAGAGGTATTATCACATCTTTGACTCTAAAAAATGTATGCAAGGAAATATCAAGGGTTGAGGATCAAGGATACCAAGGAACCAATGTGAATATATATATATATATATATATATATATATATGGGTAAAAGGATGAACAAAGCATTGACTATAAAAGGTAACTTAGTTAAAATGCATTAGAGTGTGAAGGGTAGAAGAAAAAACTAGATAAATTATAAAAATCTAACAAAGGCAAGGGAAAGAGTGGATTGTAGGAAAGGTATTCTAGGATGGGAAACTTTGAAACTCTAACATTTAGCATCGACCTTAGTAATTAAATATTATTGGCATATCAACTTCTTCTTGACAAAATAGCTCAAATGAGCTCCTACCAAAATGTTCTTTAGATGTTATATTATCAACCCATGGTGCATAACTCCATTTTTCATCATGTGATGAATTTTTAATGAGTCTAATATGCTACTAATTCCTATCTTCATTCATTTGAATTACAATAGTAGCAAAATTTAAAGATGAAGCAACAAGAGGAAAGGAATGAGAAGGCTTGTAGAATCCTAGACTTAGCATGACTGATGCATCCTAAAGATATTCCTTGAGTTGCACATATGCATCAATTGGTTCCTTGCTTCATACAATTGATTTCTCATTTGTATCCTCAACAAGAGTGGGGAAAAGGAGAGGATTAGCAATTTCATTATCTTCTTCTTCTTCACATCCACTGAGAAGGTTAGGACCAACATCAAAGGATGGAATTTGATTGGTAGTCTCATAGTTATCCTCCTCAATGTGCAATATTGTATCTTCCATTTGTAGGTTGACCTCTTCACATAATAGGAATATTTGATCATGTGGGGAGGTCAAGTCATGTGCAATGAGGATGCAAGACATAACTTGAATACAAGAAATATCAGTTGTAACTCCTTCCCCTCATTATCTACACGTCACACTTCCAGTCAATAGAATTAAATTGATTGTGTCTTACCATTTATATGTTCTCCTTCTGGAACTTAATGTAGCACCTCTTTGCTTCTTCATTTCTCACTACTCCATTACATTTTTCTTACTTTTAGCAATTTTAGCAATTTTACTCCTTTCTCAAATTTTACCTTTTGTTTCTCCTTTCCGATGTTCATATCATTTCCATTTTATCTAGCCATAGTGGTGATACTTTTTGCAAGAAATTGTATTTTTCCTTATTGATACATTATGGACCTACAATACTATTGAATTTGTATGGGTTGTGATGTTTCCATTTGTTTTCTTAGACATTTGGAATGGTTGCATGATATCCGTTGGATGTTCAACAATTTGAGTGATAATTTCATGTTGATCTAGATCAACACTATGTTCACCTTGAAAACCATAATTAGATGCATCATAATCAATATGTTCATCTTATTTCATGAATTCATATTTTAATGTATCACACTAATCATTTTCATCTTCATAGTACTCAACATAATCTTCCTCATGAGGAAGTTATTTTTTTTTTCTTATTAAGAGGGCTTATGTGTGTTTAAATGTAGAAATTTCAACTTGTAGTAGCTTAATTTTGTCCTTTTGTTTCTTTCAATAAGCATGGCATTCATTTGTGCCTACTGATCCTTATCCTTATAATACTCTTCATTATTATCATAAGGGAACTTATCCTTCTTTCTCATTAGGAGAGCATTGGCATGCTCAAATGTGGCACTTTGAGTTTCTAATAACTTAAGCTTTATCTAATACTACTCAATTTCCTCTTTGTGTGATATGTTGGGAGGAGAGGGATATTGGTCAATAATATCATTATGTCTAATGTGATAATATTGCAAACATGTAACAAGGATTCTCTAATAACCACATCATAATTGTGTATATGTGTTTTCTAAGAGTTAACTAATGTTAGAATATCTAGTGCCTCCCCTTAAAGGTAGCATAACAAGTTATCATGTTCAATTTCAAATTGATATTCCATATTGGGAAAGGTGGGATGGTAGCCATCAAAGTATGTCACTAGATCATGATACTAGATGCCATGATATTGCAAATACTCATCAATTGTATCACACACTTTCCTCCTTCCAACAAACATATATCCTCTTTTTACCTCATAATCAAGCCATTGTATTTTGTTATATTTTTTAATTATGTTATCTAATAAAGGTTTACAAGTATACAAATATTGATTTCTAGAATCCATGCATGAACTATCTATACATGAAGTTCTTGCATCTAAATATTGATAGTTAGGTTTGAATGACTTACTATTGTTATGATATTTCCATGTTTTTAAAAATAAACTTTCGAACATCTACTAAATGAACTTGTACGTGGGAATAGTTTGAACGTTAATGGAAAATAGGAATGATAAATAGGAGTTGGACGGATTTAAGTGGGCCCTACACGAGCCACCTAAGCAGTCAACATTTAAAGTGTGTTGGTTAGTCCTGACCATAAAATAGGTAAATGATATGTGCTTATTTATGTGGATGCAATCAGTTGAGCAACTTCATTCATTGTTCTACCAGACATGTGAATGAAAGACATTGAAATAATCTTTGAATATGATTTTCTTGGCATGGTTACCAAAAATCTTCATTTAAAAAATTTGATGTTCATCATAACATTAATTTTTTTGGTAATATGTCCTTAATGTTTACATCATCTTTAGTAATGGCATTACCATCTCATTCCAAGAGAAATAAAATTAGATTGATGTTGTTATATACACTTTTATAATTAGATGTTTCAAGATTGATAAAGTTTCGTTTTACCTGGAAATATTTATTCGTAATGACATTTTATATTGTGTAATAGTGATCCTTTACAAATTTCTTTTGTGACTTATCAAGTTGCACAAGGATTATGGAGCAATATGAAAAGTAAAAGGCTATCAAAATTAGCTATTTCATCATGATTTTGTGGTTGGTGAATTCTCACAATAGATTATACTATCTCGGCAAATAAATCAATCAGACAAATTATTTGGAATAAGCATTGCATTTACCTTTTTTAAGAAAACTAATAACTAATTTTTAAGTTCATTTATGAGAATTCTTTATATGCACACTTTCTTTAGGTATGTGATAAAGTTTGATTGCAAAGTTGAATGTTAGTAATTACTCTTATATGATGTCAAGTATCCATGGTTTTAACATTTCCTATTTACTTTGCAATGGCAATAAATTTTAAAGAATTCCATATCTTTCTTTTATGCATTTATAATTATACTTTGTTAAATTATTACTACCCCACAAGCAACTTTACTCCTAGGAATTCATGTAATTCAACAAATAGATTTTAAGTTGCAACTTATCAAATCATATTAGCACAAAATGTGTAATGTCCTTTTTTAAAACATTTCTTACTTTTGGCTTAGACAATAATCCTAACTCAAAATAATAATTGTAAATTGTGAATTTTATTATAATATTCAGCTTTATAATTTTATGAATAATTCTGAGAATGGGCATTATCTTGATTTTTTTGCTATAAACTTCCTTCAAACTTGTAGTTATGAATGACTCTAATGTCTACCCAAGTTAAGGGTTTTCGTCCTCTAACTTGCTGAGAGAAGTTAAGGGATTTTGTCCTTAAATCTCTTAGTTTTCCTTGGAAGGTTTTTGTCCTCCTTAGTTGTAAGATTCACTTAAATATGTCATAACATTTCTTCACAATTGATTTCCTCTCTACAATGAAATGATATCCCTTTATACCTTATTATTGAGGGAGTCACAACCTTTCTTATTCAATTGTTTCCCTTTGATAACTTACTTATAGTTCAATTTTAATTTAATTCTACTTTATTCCCAAAAACATATTATATTGGTTATCTTTTTAAGATCTACTAGGATCGATGTGTATTATGTTTAGTTGGGGATGCTTAAATGTGGGTGGGGGCATGACAGTCCACCCTTCCCAATATTGTTAGTCCTCAAGCAATTTTAAATTGGGGTGATCAAAGATATGTGTTCCTTCCCATGTGGCATCCTCCATAGAAAGAGTCCTATTTAACCAAATATTCTAGGATAACCTTATTTCTTAACTTCTTTTCTCTCATCTCAATGATGGCTTCAGGTTCCAAAATCAATTTTCTCTCATCATCAAGTGGGGGTAACTCTGGGCATGGTGTAATATGTTGACCTAGCACCTTTTTGAGGCAAGATACAAGAAATATTGGTAACTCCAATTCATAAGCTACTTCACCTATCCTTATAATTTTATAAGGTCCATAAAATCATGGCTTGAGTTTCTTTGCACCACCTACTTTGAGGGAGGATTTTTTATAAGGTTGTAACCTTAAGAAAACCAAGTCTCCAACTTCAAATGTTCTCTCTCATCTATAGCGATCAACATACATTTTTTGTTGATTCTAAGAATGTTGTAAATTTTTTGAGTGTGTTTAAAATATCCATACTCTATTGTACCAAGTTTCATGCTCCAAGGACTCTACTATTTGTAAGAATCAAATCCCCAAATGATATTGCCTTGTGCCCATATAATGCCTTGCAGGGAGTCATTCCTATTGACATATAATGGGTATAACTGTAGCAATATTCTCCTAGATGTAACCATTTGACCCATGATGTTTGTTTCCATGTGACATAATTTTGTAAATACCCCTCAAGCCACTTATTTACGATCTCTATTTTCCCATCCATATGGAGGTGGTAGCTAGTGCTTGGGGTGAGTTCTATTTCGATCCACCTAAAGAGCTCTTGCCAAAATAAACTGATGAGTTTACTATCTTTGTCACTTACAATGTTTCTAGGTAGTCCATGTAGTTTAAGTATTTCTTTAAAGAAGAGATTGGCTACTTGTGGAGCTCTATATTTGGAAGATATGGCATGAAAATGAGCACACTTAGTCTATCTACTACAACAAATATACAATCTTTTCATTGTATTTTTAGAAGACCCGTGATAAAATTCATCAAAATACTCTCCCATTTTTGGTTTGATATAGGAAAATGTTGTAACAACTCGGTTGGAAATGTTTGCTTTGTCTTGTTCTTTTGACAAATCATGCATTCTTTGATATGTTTTAAAACATCCCCTTTGAGGTCTTTCCAAGAGAATCATTCCCTCATTTGTTTATATGTTTTATAATATCCTTGATGACCAACCAATGGTGTATCATGATATGTCCTTCAAAATATTTCTTTCATTTTTTATCAAGAGACGAGATATATTCGATCTTTGTAGAGAATGAGCGGTTAGATACTACCTTAGAATTGTTGTCTTGTAGCTTGCTTTCCAATATATCATTGGCCAATGCATCTTTGGCATATTCTACAAGTATAGAATTTTTCCAATCAGCAAAAATATTTGTCATAAATCATAAGCAAGGTATTCGTGACAAGGGATCAACCACCACATTATTTTTTCCCTTCATGTACTTAATATTAAAATCATAGGCTTGTAACTTGCTAACCCACTTCTATTGTCTATCATTTTAATCATTTTAACTCAAGAAGAAGCTTAGACTATTATGGTCAGTCTTAACAATAAATTTCCCACAAATTAGGTATTGTCTAAACTTGGCTAATACATGCATAATAGCTAGCATTTATTTGTCATAAATAGAATAATTATTATTTTTTCTTGAGTTTGTGACTCTCGAAGGCTATTGGATGTTTATTTTGCATTAACACGGCTCCAATACATTCTCTTGAAGCATCACATTCTTATTTAAATGGAATAGAGAAATTTGGAATATCTAATATTGGGCAAGAGCTCATTATCTCTTTGATCTTGTCAAAAGCTCTTTGTGCCTCCTCACTCCATGAAAAAGCACATTTCTTAGTTAAATTTGTTAATGGAGTGGCTAACCTTGAAAATCCTTTAACAAACCTTCTATAATAATTATAGTCCCACAAATCCCCTTAAATGTGCTAAAGTCTTAGGTTGAGACCAATCTGCTATTCCCTTGATTTTCTCTTCATCTACAGTAACTCCTTGGGCATTGATCTTATGCTCCAAATACAAAATTTTAGCCATCCCAAATTCACATTTCGATGCTTTGGAAAATAGTGATTGTTGCTCAAGTATTCCCAATAACTCATCAATATCTTAAATGATCTTCCCAAGTTTTACTATAAATCAATATATCATCAAAGAAAACTAAAAGAGATTTCTTTAACTGTTTACTGAATACTTGGTTCATGTAAGATTAGAATGTAGCCGGAGCATTAGTCAATCCAAATGGTTAAGGATAGGAATTCAAAATGTCCAAAATGACATCTGAAAGCAGTTTTGTGAACATCCACTTTCCTCATTCTTATTTGGCGCTCTCCAAAATGCAAATCAATCTTAGAGAAATATATTGCATCATGGAGTTCATCAATTAATTCATCAATCCTAGGGATGGGATAGCAGTTATTGATAGCCTTTTTATTGGGTATCATATAATCTACACACATCCTCATAATCTCCTCTTTCTTTTTTACCAATACCACAGAAGAAACAAAAGGGATAAAGCTTGGTTGCATATGCCCCATATCAAGCAATTCCTTAATTGTTTTCTCAATCTCTTATTTATATCTCTTTGGGTGGCGGTAAGGTGTGGTAATAATTGGTTTTACTCCCTCTTCTAGTTCAATGGTGTGCTCAAAACACCACTTAAGAGGTAATCTTGATGGAATATTGTTGAAAACCATGCTATGCTTGTCCAGAATAGATTGTATATCAATATGAGTGGTCTTCCCTTCTTTGGGAAAAATTATATCAATGATCATACACTATGTTGCACATTCTACTTGCCCATGTTTGCTCTCTCCATCCTTTTGGTCGTCACAACTCTCGAAGATCCATTTGATAGTCCTTGTAGAATCACCTCCTTTCCATTATGTTGGAAACATAGCTCCATCTTCTGAAAATCTTGATAGTATCTACCGAGTGAATGTAACCCTTAAATTCCCAAAACTACATCTGTATCACCTATGCCTACCACATGGAAATCTTCACTTATTTGGTGTCTTCCCAAAGTGATGTCCAATTGTTGAATCATTTGTGTACAAGGGGTAGTGAATCCGTCAACCATAACTACTTTGAAACCCTCAAAGTTTTCAGCCTTTAATTTCATCCTCATCACTAGACCCTCATCAATGAAGTTATGAGTAGCACCACTATCAATTAAGATAGTCATCTTATGACCTTGTAAAACACCACGAATTCAAAAAGGATCATACTTGGGTACCCCTAAAAGTGTTTCCAATGTCCCCTTTGTAAACCAACCTTCTTGTTTCTCTAGTTCATCTTCTTCTATTACATACATATTCAGGTTTGGGTTTTTCCTCCTCAGACTCTTCATTCACCATTGCTTCTATGTGACACACTTGTCCTTTCCTTGAACATCTATGACCTAGCTTCCATTGTTCCCTACAATTAAAGCACAACTTCTTCCTTTGAAGGTCATTCTTAGTGACTTCTTCTTGGCTTGCCTTTGGAGGTAATAACTTAGGTTGTGAAAGTGGTTTCCTAAGTTGCTCAACTGGTGCATTCTTAGAGTAGGACTTGCTCTTATTCGTAGAAACTTCCAACCTCAATGCTTTTTGAACTGCATCTTGTAGAGATGTAGGGTCAAGAGCACTCACCAAGCCCTAGAGTGACTCTGTCAAACCCTCAATGAACAAGTGAATCTTTCCTAGATAACATCTTTCATCATGATTGAAATTTTCCAAAATTTTGCCACATAATCCTCTACTGATCCTTATTGTCTCAATCGTGTTAATTTTTTGAAATGCCTCTCCAAATGCTTTTGATCAAATCTATTTATCTTTGTGTAAATTCAACATGTATTGTAATACGTTGATGTCCTTATGTGACAATTTCATGATGTCATCACTCATGTGCAATCCCACCCAAAAAAAAGAAAAGCAAATTTAATGGCTTCTACTTCCATCATATGACTAAGTGAGAGATGTGTACAATTTTTGGACCCAAGCTCTACAGTGACTCTTCATGAACCATAAAATGTGGGAAGTGACATCTTGCTTAATCTTTGTTGTAGATCTCTATTGCCTTGCAGCATGGTTTGTCTCCCTCTAGATCCATTCCTAGCATTGCAAAATTGTATGAAAGGAATATCATGTCGAGCATCATGATCAATCCTTGAACATTCATGTATGCAAGCCTCAAATGCTTCTTGATTTAATTCTTCTTGGGGAGTTATGTTCTAGGCAAAAATGTGGGTTGAGTAGGACATGGTGTTGATCCACTTATGTTGTTATTTATGGTTACTCTATTCCAATTAGTTTCACTACTAGTTTCACTACCTTCTATCCCATTGTTTTGTGTGTCCATTAAAACTATTCATGTTTTGCATCATTCAAATGAGCAATTGATTAGTTTCCTCATGTTATTTTATCATTTGTTCATGCCTTTCGACCATTTGATCCATAAACATCTTCCAATCATCCTGATTGACTATCCTGGTTTTACCACTAATTTGCTTGTTTTCTTTTTGTAGTGCTACCTCTATTTTTTTCTCTTTCCAAAGCTCTTTGAGCCCTTTGGCTCCACTGCATTAACTAGATTTAGACCCTCAAGCCAGCAAGATTGCTATGCTATGATACCAATTAGAATGTCCCTTTTTAGAACATTTCCTATTTTTTCCTTAAACAATAATCCTTACTCAAAATAACAATTGTATACTATTTATAAATATTACTTCATATAATATTATAAATTTTTTATAATATTCAACTTCATAATTTTATGAATAATTCCAAAAAGAAATCTTATCTTGATTTTTCTGCTATAATCTTATTTCAAACTTGCAGCTATGAATGTCTCTAATGTCTACTCAAATTAAGAATTTTCGTCCACTAACTTGTTAAGAGAAGTTGAGGGTTTTTGTCCTTAAATCTCTTAATTTTTTCCTTGGAGAGTTTTCATCCTCTTTAACTATAAGATTCACCTAGAATATATCATAATATTTCTTCACAATTGATGTCCTTTACACAATGAAATGATCTCCCTTTATACCTTAAGGGAGCCACAACCTTTCACATACAACTACTGCCCTTTGAAGGAGACGAACCTTTCTTATTCAACCGCTGCCCTTTGATAACTTACGATTTAATTTTAATTTAATTCTACTTTATTCCCAAAAACTTATATGATATTGGCTATCTTTTGAAGATCCGGGATCAATGGGTATTTTGTTTAGTTGGGAATGTTTAAATGTGGATGGGGCATGACAAAACGTTGACCTCACACGGTGGGGCTACTAGTATATTTCACCATGACCATGTTCACCAAGACAACCATCACTTCGATTATTTTGTTGCACGTTACATTGTTTGAACTCGCAAGGCTGACATTGTTTGAACTCGCAAGGCTGAGGGCCCCTTGTCCATTGCAAGAGCCACACTCATGTTATCATTACTCTAATGAGATAGGCCACATGTCCAGATCCCCACTCGTGGAGAGCCCCATGTTGCTGTTATCATAAGCATAAAGCCCACCAAACACAATATACAATGCCAACATGAAAAGGGCATTACATGACATTAACAACATTGCTCCATTAGAGTGAATGCTTTCACAAATATTTAAACAATTGCAGAGCATCAGGTCTGCAAGAGACACCAGCAGAAAAATCCTTTCATTTTAATCAATTAGCTTTTCTAATTCCTGTGTGGCTGTTTCCTAAGAATCCAACAACAAAGCATCCAAGAACCTAAACTATTATTGGGTAAGACCACTCCACAGTAACTACCAATCTGTATAGTTATCGGTCTGGTATTAATTGATTGCCATACCCTAAATTATGCAGGTCAGAAAGATATAATTAATTCTCATCCCCTACAGATGTATTACCTTTGAGAAATTTTCTAGTTTCACTGTAAAGATGACGATAAAAATATTGTTTGTCATTCAGATGTACTAATATTCAGACCAATATGATCTTATTTGTCATAATTAGCATAATATTGTTTGCTAACACTGACATTTGCTACATAGCTGACATCAAAGAAGTTGTGTTCCCCTGTTCCTCGTGAGATTCATAAGAAACAGGATTTAGATAAATCTTGGGAACCATAGAAATTTGTACACAATTTTTGAAAGTACACATTCAAAATATTTTTAAAAATTATGTTTGAATTGTAAGACTTGCCATGCCTGCTTTCTGATCTATGATTTAACTGTAATACCTTTCAGGATTGCATTAAGCTACACGGGTTTTGAGTAGCATTTTCAAATCTACTAACTTCAAAAATGATCATCAACAACGTTTAGAATGAAGTTTGCTCATATAAATCTTAGGAACATAGCATTCAAAAAATCAGATATACAAAAAAATGATCTATAAACTATGTTTAAAGGTAATTCCTTCCTTGGCTTGATTCAATGCTTTGTTCAAATTGTAATATTTTTCAGGCTTTAAATGAAACATATTTTTGCAGCGAGGTTTCCTTAATGTCCTCAAATTAACCTTTAGTACCAGCCATATTCCTTGGCTTGATTTAATGCTTTGTTCAAATTGTAATATTTTTCAGGCTTTAAATGAAACATATTTTTGCAGCAGGGTTTTCTTTATGTCCTCAAATTAACCTTTAGTACCAGCCATAAAATTGACCTATAAGGCATTTAACAAGAAGATTTGGAATGACAGTAAACATATAAAAAATTCTTAGACTAGTGTGAAGTTTTTCTATATAATATTTCCATTTCAAGCATTTTGAAAGTTTGAACACAATTGTTATAAATAGCAGAGCAACAACACAAACTTAATGAAAACCACTAATATGGTTCTAAGATGACAAAAAATTGGAGGCAAATTTCATAAGAAGAATTTTGGCTCTTCAAAACAACATTTGGTTCAAGTGCCTTCCTCCTTCCTAATTAAAAACTTTCTGAAAATAAGCAAAAAGAATCAGTTTTCTGTTTGCTCCCTCAACCTTCTAATGGTGCTGCGCACTGTGACAGCACTAGGCGTGCTGCAAAAACATAATCAACAAAAATAACATAGAAAACTTGAGAAAGATTACACAACAAATTATCCAAATGATAATTACTCAAAATTCCATGTTAATGTCAAATTATTTGGAACCATTTTGACTTGTCTCTATGTGCAAAAAATGGCTAACTTTAAGGTAACATGTAAAATGGCTGACTTGAAGGTAGCTTACTTTAATGTGTATGCACCACCTGCCTTTACTTTCCCACAATCCTTACATCCCCAGATCCCGACTGCTTTCCTCTTCACTGCAAACTGGATAGTGTATGCATGTTAAAGAGTCAAATCTCTTACCCAAAGGTCTATAAAACAGTAGCCCATTCAACCAAAATGACCAGAAAAAATAAATTTCTAAAATTGAAAATCCCATTTAGAGCTTGACACAAGTTATTAAGCAACAGGGAAAATCATAGTGAGAATTATTTAACCTTGCCACAGAATTCACAGAAATACTTGGAATGCTGGCTCACTTCCATCTTCTTGATCTGCTTTCTTAAACTGGCACCATACCTTGTACCTGAAATTATGCAACACAGTAGCCCACTTATCATTTATCATTTATTGTCCACCAAAAACAGAGACTCTCACCACAAATGGTCACATGTATATGCATAGAGTCACACATATGCACATACGTGCATAGATAATATACATACAAACATGCAAAGATATACTCACCATATTTCCCAACAATGCCAACCTTCTTTGTTCGTTTTGCCTGCAGCATCCCAAGAAAGTGATTAGAAAGCATACAAAATCAATATTTATTAATCAAGATAAACAAGGCTATATATACAAGACTTGGAATAAATGTTAGCAGCAGCAGCCTGGCTCATTAGACACTAAGCATTAAATCTTCAAAGCTGCAGAAGATCCTCATATCATGTACACCTCCATTCACCTCCAGTAGAATCACATCCTAGTCCCAACAACCGCATTACTGGCTCTAACAGGTCAACTACAAGAAATTCATATCTAACATACATACACTAATCTAGACCAAATTGATTGAGTTTGCATATAAGTCTCCTATTAGATTGCCCCTTAAAAAGTCTGTTAGTGGTGCTTCCCTAAAATTTGCTTTGTCAACCAGTTAATAGATCTCAATGAACTCCTATGTAATTGTAATTAATGCTATGGCAACAACAAACCAAAACAGGTATTAAGTCCCACACAAATATAGAGAACTACAAACCAAAACGGGCTTTCTTCCTATTGGACACCACAGATCAAGTGCAAGGAAGTTTGAGATGATGATATTATAGCTTAATTGCCAACTATGGGACCTTGCAATATATTAACTTAAAATTCTTGAGGCAAGGCCATTACAGATATTAATGCAAACTGGCATTGGACTAGTTTAAGGTAAATTGCAGAAATATAAAGCATAAAAGCAGAGAATTCTTCTTAAGAATGACTCCATATAAAAAAGAGAACCATGGAACTGACCTAGATATATAACATGTTGAAATTTAGACTTTCTCCAACAAATTCAAAAGGTTGGCTGCTAGCTAGTAGACATACACATAAGAAACACAATTTTTAAAACATCAAATAATCAGATTCCTACAATCTAAATGATTTCAATTCCTTGGCAAAATGACTCTAGATTCTTCATTTGTTCACCTTGAAACATTGAAATCTGAGGGTACAATCATTGTCCTGACTCCTACTGATGAACTGGGATCGATGGGGTGCTCATAAATGCAAAATTGACAAATGAACTAGAGCCAACTATAATGCCCTACAGCTGAACCTTCTCCTGGTATACTAGGTAGTTCTGCTCCAGCAATAGTCAAATGATCCTTACACAACATATTCATCAAACACTTAGCCAAATTCTAAGTTGACCACAAGTTGATCATACACAGGTAACTTAATCATTGATAGACTCGCTGTATGTAAAGCACTTGTTCTTACATTGAGTTCTGGTACTGTAACATATGAAATTGAATTGTACTGTGTTACCGGGTTTGCCCCTGGGAGGCCCGGTTCTGGTTTGGGTTCGATGCTGGTACGGGTCCTGGTTCAGTCCCTCTGTGGGTTCGACCAGGGTTTGTTTTTTTTAGGCCCGGTTCGCCCATGTAGAACCTGGGCGAATCCAAGAAGAACCAAGGTCAAACCCGGGCAAACCGGCGTGTGTGGGTGCCCAAAAAGTGTTTTTTTTCTGCATTTTTTTAATATTTTCTGCAGTTTGACTTTGACCCACACCCAAGGAAACCCTAAAAGTGACCTCTAAAACACTTTAAACACCTAAACTACCTCATTTTTATTCATTTGTTTTGCAAACAAGCATTTTCATTCCAAGAGGCTGAGTTCTCATTTTTGCTTGTTGGATTGACAAAAGGAGTTGAAGATTGATCATTGAATCTTCTACAAACGATTGCATTGCCATTCTTACAGATTTGCAAGTGTTCATTGGCTGCCACAAAGATTGTTGAAGGATATTTTTGCAAAGAGGTAAGTTTTTCTCATTTTTTTTTGAGTTTTTTTATCCATTTTTTTGTTTTACATACCAGAAACTTTGTTTTGTTTCATTTTATGATTTATCTATGTTTTTCCTTTCCATTCTTCTATGAATATAAAAGAGCTAGGTTTTATAAAATTATTATATTTTGTTTTCATTCAAATTTTGAATGTGTTGTTTGCAAAACAAATTGCCATAGGAATCACAATGTCAATGGGTTCTACCTCCAGCTCCGTAGCTAAACCAAACTCAAAAGTTCAAAACAAATCCAAATTCTCCTCTATGGAAGTATGTTGAAATGATAAGACAGATTCCAGGTGGTGGCGGTTACGTTTGGAAATGCAGTGGGAGTGAAGTTACATATTCTAGTTCATACCATAGGGTGAAAGCCCATTTGTGTGGCATAAGTGGAAAAGGCATTACGGCTTGCCCTGGAAAAGAAGGTGCACCTATTCCACCTGAGACAATTGCAAAATACATTATGGAGCAAGACGCAGCAGATCAACAGGAAGCCCAAAAAGGAAATCACCCTTTGTTAAAAAAAAAATCAAAGGGAATGGAGCCCCCATCTAATCCCAATATTGTGGTAGAAGACCACCCATTTATGACTACTTCGGATCCTCAAGCTCAAAGTGCACAACCAATTGCAAACAAGAGAACAAAGGGGCCTTTGGAACTTCCAAAAGGGTACAAGGGCCCGGGTTATGAGAAGGTTTGTGGCTCTTTATTGGAAAAGGAGGTTGAGTTGGTTGAAGATGCATTGAAGCCTATAAGAGATTCATGGGTTGAGATAGGTGTGTCCATTGTTTCGGATGGTTGGAAGGACTCAAGAAATCGACCTTTGATCAATGTCATAGCGGTGTCCCCTAAAGGGGCAATGTTTTTGAAAGCCGTGGATTGTGAGGGGCAAGTAAAAGATGGACAATTTATTGCTAATATTCTCATTTCAGCCATTCAGCAAGTGGGACCCCGCAATGTTATTCAAGTTGTAATAGACAACGCCAAGAATTGTAGAGCTGCAAGGTTGTTGGTTGAGGAAAGATATTCACATATCTTTTGGACACCTTGTGTGGTCCATTCACTCAATCTTATGTTGCAAAAGATTGGGAATAAATTGCATGGATCAAACAATTGTATGCCGAGGCTGAGGACATTCAGATGTTCGTCACCAACCACCACTTGTCTCAAGGGATCTTTAGATCATTTTCAAAATTGGAGCTATTGAAGGTAAGTGAAGTAATATTTACATTTGTCATTTTGTGATTTTCATAATTTGATTGTACATTCTAATTTAAATTCTTCTTTAAAGTTTATTTTTAAATTTTAATTATTTTTTTTAATTTGCAATAGGTTGCAGAGACCCGCTTTGCCTCTAACACAATCTTCTTGAAACGACTTGTGAAAGTTAGAGAGGCACTTTCTAGCATGGTGATTAGCAACAATTGGTCTATATGGAGGCAAAGCAGCACTGAAAGAGCAACAAAAATTAAGAGCATGATATTAGATGACTCATGGTGGGATCGTGTGGAGTATCTCCTTAGCTTCACCGGAGTATGATTTGCTATACTGACATGGACAAGCCATGCATTGGAGAGATATATGATGGTATAGACTCAATGCTTGGGAAGATCAAGTGCACCATAAATGCAAGAGAGCAAGACCCTGAAGAGACTTTCTTCAAACAAGTGCAAACAATTGTTGAAGAAAGATGGAACAAAATGACAACTCCATTACACCTTCTTGCCTTTGCATTGACTCCAAAATACTACAGTAGTTAGATTCTTTCAGTGCCAGGAAGGCTTCCTCCATATAGAGATTTAGAAGTGGCTGAAGGGTACAAGGCAGCATTTGTGAGACTCTTCCCTGATCAAGATTTGTGAAGTGTAGTCACGAATGAGTTCATTGATTTTGTGCACTCAAATGGTCTAGGTGTTGATGCTCTTCATCATAGGTTCTTAAAGGATGCTCATAGTTGGTGGTACTTCCATGGACAATACTTCCGACATTTGCAGCCCCTTGCAATCAAAGTTTTATCACAAGTAAGTTTAATTAATTTTCATATTTTAGTTTTAAAAGTTTCATAATTCCATTTATAATTATAATTTTTTAATTGTTTACTTTGTCTTCATAGGTTGCTAGTTCATCCGCATCTGAGAGGAATTGGAGCACATATTCTTTCATCCACTCAGTAAATCGCAATAAATTGCTCTCAAAAAGAGCGGAGGACTTAGTATATGTGCATTCCAACTTGCATCACCTTTCACACAAACAATGTGACTACAAGGAAGGGGGAACGAAGTTGTGGGATATAGTGCCAGAGGATACTGACTTGGATGCTTCCACTTCCCACCATATTGCATATGAGGAGTCCAATATTCAACAAGAGCATGAGCACAATACTAGTGCTAGTGACAGTGCCATTGGCACTACTTGTGATTCATCTAGTCTTCCTACATCTAATGTCAATGTTGAAATTTATATGGACGAATTTGATGATTAAAACTATAAAAGTGTTGTAATATTGAACTTGAAGTTTGAACGATGAATATTTATCATGCATGTTTGAAAAATTAAATGTTTTAACTTTTAAATGGTATTCAAGTTTATGGTGGTTTTGTTGTTTATATGATGTTCTAATCCTAATTCATGCTTCTAGGCTGCATATATATATATATATTATTTTTATACTAACGAACCGAACCCACCCCCCAAAAAATTTAGCCAAACCAGCGAACCGAACCCCCGAACCTGAACCTGAACCAGTAACTTAGGAATTGTACAATTAGACTGGTTGCCTCCTGAAAGAATTAGACAATTTAGGTGTTCAAGTTCATTGAAACTTAAAGCTGTCATTAATGAATCATATATGGATGGTTAAGCCTATGTGTTTGTATATAATACATCTGTTTGCCTGGTTAATTACAATTGCTTTTGGCCACATATTAAATCATAGGTGCCTTAAGGTTTCATGCACATCTCTTGAGGCACACCTTGACAATGGAGTACAGGGAGTCCATGCACATCCCTAGGCGCCTGCAGAGTCCTATATAACACCTTGTCTCAGTATTCCAAAGCAGCATACAGAGACACATTATGTACTCTACACATGTAGAAAGCTTTTGTTAATGCACACATTTACATTTATGTTAATTGAGACTTTCTTGAAGAAAAGTAGTCCAAATTGTTTCTCCTGGATGAATTTGGTTTTTCAGGCTCAAATCCAATCAGTGGATCTTTCTGCACAAATTTACTATGTTCTTGATTCAAATGCTTCAAAACATCTCAACTATGGGCAGCAGCAATTGATGTTGAGGTTGACCTCCTTTCAGAAGCAACTACAATACTTCATACATATATTATTTACAATTGTAGAAGAGCCTAAATCCTGTTGTGCACCTTAGACATATTGAAGGTGCTTTTGTGCAAGGAGTTGGATTCTTCATAACGGATGTACGTGCTATTGACAAGGACAGAAAACTTATATTGGTTCTATATGCCATCATTGACATTGGTAGAAGAAATTGAGAGATGGAACCATCACAGAGTGCTTGGTCCATTGGAAGAACCTACCTGTAGAGGATGCTACTTGGGAGGGGCTGTAGATATTTCAGAGATATTTGAACATCCAACATTGCATCGCTTGTGTGCAAGTGATTTCCAAGAAGTGCAGATTTGTAATGTTCCCTTTCTAATCCGCAGGACTAAGTTACTTTCAGTGTAGTTACTTTTAGCAGTTAGATAAGACAGTAAACACTTTCAATTAGGAAAGTGGTATAATGGAATAAGGCAGCTAGCTGAGTGAGTGTACTGGCAGTGTAGGAGTAGCAGTTAGATAGACAGTACTGCAGTTCCCTTCAGTTAAAGTTGTTGTTTCAAACAAGGTGGCCGAGTCTTGTGTCTTTCAGTTAGGCAGCAGTTGAGTCTTTTAATATCTGTAAGTTCTTTTAGCTGCTCCCAATTAACACCATTGATAGAAGGATGAACGATCCAGTTAAGTGTGATTCTATGATTTAGAATGACATGACACATTGAAGACAAGCAGTGCTGGAGGAAAAGAAATGAAACTTTTGAAAATTAACAACCAAAAATTCAATTCCTTTCCCAGGAAAGTGATGTTGCCCATAGCAGTTTTGGTGATTGGAGAAGAAAACCTTCAGGCATGCCAACTTGATTTCTTGGGAACAGGAAAACCTTCAGGCGTGCCAACTTGATTTCTTGGGGACAGAAACCCTCATGAAGCAATTAGTCATACAGAGCATCAGCAGGATTATGCAGAGAGTCCAAGATCATAAAGGCAATCAGCTTGCACACTGCAAATGTCTAGGAGTATCAAAGAAGTTCAGATCCTAATTCTGGGTGTGTCAAGTGAGTTGTATTAGACTAGTTGATTTCCATTTGAATGTATATGTTTGCATAAAGATAATTTAAAAGAAAAAAAAAATCTCTTGTTAGAGTACTTCTGGGTTTGTTTTTTCTGTATGCATTTAGTTTGGCCTTTTACAAGGTCAGTACTCAATCAGGAAGCCAGATGTTAATGGACAGTATGCTACAAAGAATAATATATTGTATAGCTTAAAACAGTTTTCCTTCCTGAATTCTATGTAGCTCTCTTGCCTAACTCATGATATCGTATCTAAACCCTCATAAGAACATGCCCTACAGCTTATCTAGCAGCTATGTCTCTTGAAGACACGTTCCCATTTCCTCATAGTTGTCCTGAGGCTATTTTCCCCAATAAAAGTCATTTCAATATTTTGGAGCTACTTCTAAGCATCCCCTTTTTTCTTTCACACTTTCCCGCATTCCCTGCAAGAAAGGACTTGGTGAAACATTGTCTAGAAGTTTGAAATTGGATGCTAGAATTGACCTTGCACTTCGTTTCTTACCCATCGTGATTAAAGACATTATTCTACTTTGTGCATAATAGTACTCTCTATGGAACTCATATGAACAGCTTTCTAATGCACATCATATCAAGCCGTGCTTGCCATCCACTCTTCTCAAAAATTTCAATGCAGAACTCCGTTGCAATTTTCATAGGCTAAACAAACAACAAAATTCTCACTGTATCTATTTGACGATATTTCATATAGATCTCAACAACCACCTATTAAGTAACATGATAAAAAGAAAGAATTGACTTGTTCTTCCATTAAAGGACACACTGCATAACATTTTCAAATACGGAGGTTACCAAAAGGGTTAAAAATGTAAATTTTGCACATGATAAATTCAAGCGATTTACCAAACAAAGCAATTAGTACTTGTTACAAGATCAAGAAAGCAAAACCGCTTTCCTATCCCCATCAAACAAAGAAAAATCTTGTCTCACTGGAGGGGACGTCATCTTTAACAATACATATACAGATTGCGATAGTACTCATCAATCTCCCACTAGAAGCTATTCGCACCACTTTTAATTCTAGCAACACAAATTTCTATCTAAAGAATGGAATATAATTTTAAAAATTCTGCGATTGTATAGGAATTCATCACGGGTTCAACTTATAGTTCCTATCATGTTTCCAACGTTGGGATAGAAAAACTTTATTTTAGCAATTCCTGTGTTAAGTCTCAAAGCCTTGTGCCATCTGAAATATATGAAGATTAATATCAGTAGACTAAATGTAAAGTTGATTTTTTGAGACTCAGTCTAGACAGCACACGTCCCCAGCATATGAGAACACTATTTCTTTATTAAGCTCGCATGCACGAAGAAGCGGCATCTCCCAACAAGAATCACAAGTTGCTGTTCCATAGAGGCTTATTAAACCCTAACCCCCCAAACCTGAAAACCCTAAATAATAAATTCTTAAATACTAAAGCTGCGCAGCTTCCCTCCGTGTTTTTTTTAACTTCTTTAGTTGCCTTTAGCAAATTAACTAAGACACTACTGTCTCTTGAAGGTTTTTACAGTAAAAACAAGTACATAGCCTGGAAGGAAAGGGAAAAAAGGACAAAACAAGGGCTTACCATTTCCGATGAATTAATGTGCGCGAGATAGGCTTGAGTTGTGTGTAGGCTGCTCTGGTTAAAGCCCGATCAAAATAAGCAGATTAGGGCACGAAGGGAACATCAAGCAAATGAGTGGAAACACAACGAGACCTTTGATTTCGCCATCACAAGATCGATGTCCTTTGATATTGCCACGTGGCTCAATATTATGATCTTTTCACGGGTCCGTTGAATTAATAATGTTAGTGAATTATTTACCTATTTGGTTATTAATTTTTGTATTGAGTAATCAATTATGTGCTATATTTTTTTTATTTTCTAAAGTATATATATTATTAATTAAAAGAGAATGTTATATATATTAAAGAAAAGGTGGGTAGAAATAGTCATACATTGAAATTTAAATGGTGTTACAATTTGAAACATAAAATAATACAATTATAGAAGGTTGTTAACTAGCAAGAGCAGTAGTAGTAGGAGAAGTGGGTTTTGGTCAATCATCCAGTTTACCCCATACATTAGCAGGGTCCAAAGTGACCACAAGAAAGTCTCAACCATCATTACCATCTTTTTCATTATCACCTTGTTTATATTTAGCAACAACTCGAACAAGAGAAATAGAAAGAGTCAACCAAAGGAACTTGTCAAAGTCTACCTAGCTAGGATTGCCACCACCAAAAGTTGAGGAAGAAGTGGAGAGGTGGTGATTGGGTTGCGACCATCCTCATTGAACATGATCTCTTCTCCCAAGAGACGAAAAGGCCGAAGAATGAGCATCTCGGTTGCCACAAGTAGACTAGTTATGTCCTCAATGTCATCCATGAAGCAAAGATCAACCTCTACTAGAGGTGAAGTTAGAGAAACCCTACAACAGACATGGGGCATTAACCCAATGATCTAGCAACACCTAGAGATGGGTAAATTCAAATGTAACTTTGTTTTCTTAAACTTAAATCTACATGAACACGTTAGAACATATCATGGCTTTAGAATTAATTAAAAAATAATGATCAATAAAGCATTTTTAAAAATAACAAAATTTCTATCTTACCGAATGTTAAAGAGAATCTCCACCCTAAAATCATGCATAATGTGAATGTATCTAGAATAGATTATAGGTCAATCTCTTAATAACACTATATGCTAAGAAAAAGGCTTGAAGAAATCAAGATTCTAGATCCATAAATTTGAGCTCTAAGATAAAACCAAAAAAGATGCTTGAGAGATTCCTAATAATCACAAAATGGACATCGAGAATCTAGAATCTCCAAGTGGGTTATCCTAGAACTAATAGGAAGGCCTTGGAAAATAATAAACCAAATAAATTGAGTGAGTTTCAGCTCAATAATGGCTGATTTAATGGAGTGAAAATTGTGTTTCCCAATTGATAATGGAGATTAAACAAAAGTCATTTTTTGTTCAAAATAAACACCATAAGAAGATAATTCGAAAGTCAAGAGTAGCCTTTGAAAGGCTTGTAATTTTGAAATGGTGTATTAGGATACAATTTCTAGTCTTTCCACCATCACTTACAAGATTGAACTCCAATTTTATGAATCATGTTAGTAGGAATAGTATCAATAACAATTTAAAAAGTTTCATAATCCTAATTTAAAAGATTAAACTTTGTGTTGACTTTAGGCTAGGTTAGAAAATTCCTCATAACCTTGGAAAATAAGTCAAGGAGGCTTTTGATCCCCTTTTTATAAACCTTCAAAACATGGACCCATATAGTTTTATCAAGAAGGTGATCTTGGCACTAAAAGTTAGGAGTTAAAAGAAGCAAGGTATGTGGAAACACTTCCCATGTACTGAAATTCTAGGGAGAGTATTGCGCAAATTTTAGTCTTTGAAGAATTATAGAAAGAACAAACATAAAGTAAAAATATATTATAACACAAGTGTACATGGAAAAAATCATTTTGATAGAAAAAATTCATAATACAAAGTAGCCCAATGTATTATTTAGTAAACAATACAATTACAATACACTTGCAAAGTAAATCTTCACAAAGGCAACACCAACCAAATATCTAGAGGAAATCTGACAGCTTAACAATATCTACAAAAATCTATGTACAACCTCCATTTCAAGCATATAATATGTAAGTGTAGACACCTAAAATTGTTTGAACGTATCACACATCTTGAATTCGCATTTTAACATCATTTTCCTTATTATCTCCTAATTCCACATTTTTAATTAAATAATTTTTTGATTATTTAATTAAATCCATTATTTTCCTCTATTAATTGAATAATTATCATTATTTGATTAATTCATCATTTCTTACTAATATCCCCCTAATTAAATAATTTTGAATGATTTAATTAAATTCAATTCCCCTCTTTCCACCTCAATTAAATAATTTTGATTATTTAATTAAATTCTAATTTTCTTGACTCTTAATTTCTCTCTTAAGGGAGAACAATGGCGTTTCTCTGCTTTGCGAGCCGAGTTAGGGCGCTCGTGCCCTAGCTCTTTCCTTCATTTTTTCCTGCTGGTGCGTTGAGGTGGGGGGGTTCTTTGTTGTGCGGGGCTTCTGGCTGGGTGTTGTTTGATGGTCTCTATTGTCTCCTTGTTGGATCCGTGGGCGTTCCTCTATCAAATCAAGGAAGGCTAAGACGGGTTTGTTTATTGGTGGGTGTTGCTTCAGGATTTGAAGGTTGGTGTAAGGTGTGCGTGGGGAGTTGTGGCGGTTGTCTTAGCTTGGCTAGGGCTATGTAAATCTGTTTGGAGTCCTTGGGTGTTGGAAGGAGTAGTGGGAGGGCCGGTGAGTGTAGGGTTTTGTGGATTGCGACGGGAGGAGCTATGGGGGTTTGTGTATGCTTTTCTTATAAGTGGAATATTGTGGGGTGATAATCCTTGTGTGGGTTAATGAGCCTGAGTTTCTTGAGGGATTGTTTGTCCGGCTGGGGTTTTTTTTCTTCTCCTCAATGGTGCAAGGGGAATCGTCAGGGGTAGGACCCAAGATGGATTTCCGCTCTACTTTTGGTTCGAAACCCTTGCCTCAGGGGTCTACACTTTATGACAATAATTTATTTGCTCAGAATTCAGAAAAGAATGAGATGGGACCGTCAGGAGGGTTTCAGTTTCCAAAGATTAATGGATGCCTAGAAAGGTGCAAAGAGAGGTCAAATGTCGTGATCCCGATGGAGATGCTGGCAGAAGATATTGATTATTATTCAAGGCATTCTCTTTTTTGAAAATTCTTGGGATTGAAAATCTCGTTGCAATTCTTGGATACGTGGGCTCAAAGGACATGGATGCTAGAGGGGGAGATGGAGATCTACCTCTTGGCAAATAGCTACTTCATGGTTACTTTTGACAGCATGGTTGATCGGAATAAGGTTTTTGAAGGGGGCCCGTACTTTTACAACCAAGTGGGTTTGTTTATGAAGCCATGGCATGCTGGCTTCAACCCGGCGGAGGAACTCCCGAGTTAGGTTCCAGTTTGGGTTCATCTCCCAAGGCTACCGGTGGAATGCTGGCATGAGGATGTGTTGTACTTATTAGCCTCGAGGTTGGGGAAACCTGTGGGTTCGTCGCAACAAACACAATTCAAAAAGGTAATGACTTTTGCCTGGTTTTGTGTGGAAATTGACTTAAGCAAGCCATTGCCAGACTCTTTAGAAGTGAGTGCAGGAGGATATTCGTGGGTGCAGTAGCTAGATTATGAGACCCTACCTTTCCGTTGTCGTTTCTGTCATGAGTATGGCCACCTCCAGCGCAGATTTCCAAAGCCCAAGCCTTTGGAGGTTCAATCTTCTCATCCTTCAAGTAATCCACCCAAAGTGGATAAGGGCAAGGATCCCATTCAGGGTTTTGGTGGCAGGGAAGATGGTTTTACTCCCGTCAGAGGCTGAAATAGAAATAAAGGATATAAAAGGACTTTGAAGGATAGGCAGGAGGAGGACATGTTCAATAGATTTGAGGTGTTGAATGATCTTAGCTAGCAGGAGGTGAACCCAGGATTATTAGATCTGGATCATGGGACTTTGGATATTGATCAGCATGGCCCTTCGATGGAGGCAATGCTTGCTCCCCAACAGGAGGGGGTACAAGAGTGCCATGCTTATAGGAGGTTGGGAATGATCCTGGACAGGCAAGGCTCAATTCAGAGGTGATTATGGCTCCGCATGTTGATGGGACTTTGAACCTGGTGACAGATCGGCAGATGGGGGCTCAGGATGAGTTGGGTGGTAGTGCTGAGGCAATGAAAGACAGCGAGGATAAGGCTCACCTCTTGCGGAAAGCGGGTTCGGAGGTGGGTAAGAAGAATAATAAGTCATCCTCTCAGTTAGGTATTTTGCAGAAAGATCTCAAGAAGGGGGGCTGGAGAAAAATTCTAAGCTGGGAAGGAAGAAGGATGTGGAAAAGATTAAGATGATAGGGGAGACTTTGGTGGAGTCGGGATCAGTCAAGACTCTGGATTTTCATTTTTTGAGCCCCTTGAAATGATAGTTCTCTCTTGGAATGTACGGGGCTTGAACAGTGGCCCTAGACAAAAAGTTGTTCGAGATTTGATTAGGCGTCATTCACCTGACGTTATTTTTCTGTAGGAGACTAAGCTCTCTGTGGAGGGTATGATGGATTTAGTGCCTAAGCTATGGAGGAATGGTGAATGCCAATGCATTGGTGCTCAAGGGTCTTCTGGAGGAGTGGCTTGTTTATGGAACCCGCAAAAGATCTGCCCCTAATGGTGGGTGTCTTTTAAGTCTTCCCTTTCCATGGTGGCTTCTTGTTTTATGTCAGGGGAAATTTCTCTCTTCTCCAATGTGTATGCACCTATGGAGTTGCAAGGTAAGCAACTCTTGTGGTTCAACATTCGTTTAGTTCGTAGCTTGTTTCCTTACCATCCTTGGATTATTGGACGTGATTTTAATGCTATCACGGAGCTTGCGAAGAAGCGGGGTGGTACTGCAAGGCTGGAGGCTTCTGCGTTGTTGCTCCAGGACAATATCTTTGCTCTGAATCTTGTGGATATCAAGCCAGGAAATGGTATATTTACTTGGAATAATAGGAGAATGGGAGATGCTTCTATTTCAGAAAGACTTGATAGATTTTTGGTGTCCAGTTTTTGGTTGCGGGACAGGTGGATGACTAGTTCTGAAATATTGGATGGTCGAGGTTCTGACCATTGGCCAATTAAGCTAGTGGCTAAAGTGCCTCAATGATGTGCTAGACAGACTTTTAAGTTCCAACTCATGTGGTTCAGGGATGAATCACTCATGATTTGCTTCCTAGCTAGTGGGATCTTGGGAAGCCAGCTTATGGCACTGCTATGTACTCTTTCTCAAAGAGGCTCCAGTATGTTAAATACATGTTGAAAAGATGGAATAGGCAACATTTTGGTAATTTGTTTCATGAAAAATAGAAAGCTCAGGATAATTTGGACCTGATGACTAGACAGATTCGTGATCAAGGCCTCACAGAAGAGTTGAGTTCGTTAGAGGTTGTTGCAACAAAAGAGGTTGAGGAATGGGAGTTAAGAGAAGAATTTTTTTGGAAACAAAAATCTTGTATTGAATGGCTTCAGGCTGGTGATAGGAACATTTCATTTTTTCACAACTTAGTTAAATATCGAAGGCAAGGTAATGTTATTTCTTCTCTCTTGTTGTTTGATGGGGAAACTTTGTCCTCTTCTGCTTCTATTTCTGCTGAATGCATTTGGTATTTCTCTACATTATTTTATGAGGATTCGCCTCCAACGAAGGAGGATGAAGCAAGGATTCTGGACTGTATCCCGCAGCTGGTGTCTAATGAAATGAATGAATCATTGCTTTCTCCTATTACCTTGTTGGAGCCTGAGAATGTTGTGTTCCAGATGAAGAAAGGTAAAGCCCCTAGGCCTGATGGATTCCCAGTTGAATTCTTTCAAGAGTTCTGGGAGGTGGTTAAGTTGGACCTCTTAGAGGTGGTTCAGGAATCCCTCAGGAATAAACAGATGTTGAAGTCACTGAATGCAACTTTTTTAGCTCTTATTCCAAAGAAGGAGGGGGCTAATTCTTTGGATCTTTTTAGGCCTATTGCGCTATGTAATGTTGTTTATAAGATTATTACTAAGTTGATTGTTGAAAGGTTGAAACCTTGGCTTGGTGGGTTAATCTCTGAGGAGCAGGGGGGTTTTGTTGCTGGCAAACAGATCATGGATGGGGTTGTTATTGCAGCTGAGACCATCCATTCTATGGAATCCTCAAAAGAAAAATCTATGTTTATCAAGTTGGACATGGCTAAAGCGTATGATCAAGTTAAATGGAACTTTTTGTTCAAGATTCTTGGAGCTTTTGGCTTTGTTGGGGATTGGATTGAACGGGTCAGGAGTTGTGTTACTTCTTCATCATTTTCAGTGCTTATCAATGGTGAGCCCACTCAGTTGTTTGGTGCTTCTAGAGGCCTCAGGCAAGGAGATCCCCTATCTCCATACTTATTCATCCTTCTTGCAGAAGGCTTGGGAAGGCTCATTAGTGCTCAAGTTGCTAGCGGCTTGCTTTAGGGATGGAGTTAGGGAAATGATATTCCCCCTCAGTCTCATCTTCAGTTCGTAGATGATACTGCCTTGATGGGTAGGGTGAAGGTTGAGGAGGCTCTCAACTGGTGCAGTATGTTGGACAATTACTTGGCTATCTCTGGGCAGCGCATTAATGAGGGGAAGTCCTTCATCTACTTTTTCCACACTCCTAAGGCTATCCAAAGGAGAATAGTTGGTATTCTTCATTTCCAGATTGGTTGGCTTCCTTTTTCCTATATTGGAATCCCTCTTGCCATTCATTCTCTCCCTAAAAGGTTTTGGCAAGAGACTCTTGACAAGTTTCGAAGATTGGTCAGTCATTGGACTTGCAGGTGGCTTTCTTCAGCAGGTAGAGTGACTCTTCTAAATTCAGTGGTCCAGGATCTCCCTCTTTATAGGTGCTTTGTTCTTTCTGCTCCATCAAGTTTTATTAAAGATTTTGAGAAATTGTCTCGTCAGTTTCTGTGGGCTGGCAACCTTCTTCATAGAAAATGGAGTTTGGTGAAGTGGGATGTTGTTTGTAGGCCAAAGCAGGAGGGGGTTCTTGGTCTACGACAGACAGATTTGAGTGGGCACGCCTTGGCTGCTAAGTTGTATTGGCATTGGTGCTCACACCAACATATGTGGTGGGCTAAAATTCTGACCTTCAAATATTTGGGGGCGGTGGAAAGTAGGGAGGTTGTAAGATTCAGTATGGAGGGGAAAGGTTCTATGATCTGGAGTACCCTTAAACAGGGTGCCAAGCTTGTTAAGCAGGGACTTTACTGGATTTGTAATGGGGGTCAGGATGCTCTCTTTTGGCATGATTCCTGGGATGGACTTCCACCCATTGTGTCCTCTCATCCCCACCTCCATGACTTGTGCCAGATTTTTGAGGAGGTGGGTTGGTGTCATGTGGCAGACTTCAAATCTCAACAATCATTGGGTTAGATTTCTGTATCCAGGTGGAAGGAACCCTTGGAATGGCCTCTTGGTGGTGCGGTGGAGGATCGTCAAGAGCTTGCTAAGATTTTATCGGGTCATGCCTGCAATTCTCTCCTTGGGAGTGATGTGCTTGCTTGGGGTCCTGATTTGAAAGGAAAATTTTTGGTTGCCTCTAGTTATCAGGTTTTGGATAAACAGGTTTTTGGGAGCTCTCAAGTTTCTTGGTGGAAGCACGTTTGGAATAAATTTGCTTGGCCTAAGTGTAATTTTTTCTCTTGGCTCGTGGTTCAAGGTAAGTGTCTTACTTGGGACAATCTTTGGAAACGAGGGTTCCAGGGCCCCTCCATGTGCATTCTGTGAGGTCAGCATGAAGAATGCCTCTCGCATCTCTTTTTTCAGTGTTCTTTTATTAAGACTATTTGGCATCACTGGTGGAATCTCTGGAGCTTACCGTGTTGCCATGTCTCTTCTTTGGAGGATTTTTGGAAGAGATAGGGATCTTCTCTTGCCACAACCTCTTTTCTTAAAATTGCTTGGAGCATTGGTCCTAGTTTGATTGTTTGGAAAATTTGGTTGGAGTGTAACAGAAGAATTTTCCTAGATAAAAAATTGCTCATGGGGCAACTTTGGAGGCGTATCCTTGGGGCTCTGCAGGAGACTTTGAATGCAAAGTGTGACTTGTCGGTGCCAATTGATCCTATGAACTTGGGTGTTGTTAATGCCATGGGTCTTGTCACAGGGGACAGGAGTATTTTGAGCAAAGTGCATCGTAGGCGTGGGCGTGAGAGGGTTGCTCGTGATGGCTTTTGGTGTCTGCCTGCTCTGGGGGAGCTAAAAATCAATACAGATGGGTCATCTAGGGGTAATCCTGGGCATGTTGGAGTTGGTGGTATTGGTAGGGACAACCTTGGAGTGGTGGTTTTTTTCTTTTCTATGTATCGTGGTTTGCAAACTAATAATCTTATGGAGGTGAGTGCTATTCTCTTAGCGATGGAGCATGCAGTTGGCCTTGGATGGCGGCAGATTGTCTGTGAATTTGATTCTCAGGTGGTTATTGATATGTTGAATAAGCAAAATTTGGAGGATGTGAATTGGTAGCTAGTTGTGGTTGTCAAGCAGATTATTTCTATGTGCTCTTCTTTGGAGTCCATTGTTTTCTGCCATATTCTGCGGGAGTGGAATAGGGTGGCTGATGGGCTGGCTAGATGGGCGACGAAGAGGACTGATTCTTGGTATGTGGATGATTGGGGCAATCTTCCTAATGACATGGCCCCTATTCTTGAGGAGTGGGCTGCTGAAGATATGAGGTGCTTCTTGGGAGTGAATTAATTCTTGTTTTGTTGGGCCCCTTGTGGCTTCTTTCTTCGGACTTTGTAATGTTTTTCTAATTCAATAAAGTTTTTACCCTCTTTTTATTTTAAAATTATAATTTTCTTCAATCCCACCTAATTAAATAATTTTAATTTCCTCTCATCCTCACAATTAAATAATTTTCTTAAATATTTAATTCCTATTTTACTCCACCTTGCACAAAGCATATTCCTTTTTCAAAAAGAGAATATTCCCTTTTCAAAATATCTTCTTCCCTCCAAAATATCTAAATGGCATATTCCCTCCAAAAGGAATATTTCATAATTCAAATTCAATTTTGAATAGATATTTTCCCTCCAAAATATCTTTAACTAATTTCCATGAAAATAGGGATTTTTTGGGCTCCCATTGAATCCCATCCCTTGATCTCCTTGATTTCCTCTCATCAGTTGATCTCCATCTTCAATCTCCATCGTTGATCAAACATCCTGAAAATCTATAAAACAAGTCATTTCTTCATTAAAATCATTCACAATTTTCATGAGCTTAGGCATTCTTGAATTCTTGAGCAATCTTAAGCAATTTGAGCATCCTTTGGTGAATCAAATCATCATCAAAAATTTTGAAATCATGGGTTATGCTTAATAAATAAATCCACATACATTTGGAGCATAATCCTACAATAGGATTGTAAGGTTTGCATTGTTTCTTTGATTTAATTGTCATTTGAATTGGTTTTCTAACATTTTTTTTAATCTTCGAAGCATTATTTTCCTAATTTCATTGAGTATGGAGTATATAGTCTTTCCTTTTAAGAGTATCCTACACAATTTCATAAATACAAAGTTGGATAGGAGCTTGATTAAATAGAAACCACCTACTCAAGGTTTTCATAAGTTGAACTTTGATGGGGCCTCAAGAGGAAATCCAAAAATCTCAGGGGCAGGAGTTTGCATACAGGATTCATTTGGTACAGTGGTAGCAGCTAAGTCCTTTCAACTCCCTCGGGGTACAAACAATTCAACAGAAGCTCAAGCATTGTTGTTTGGGCTGCAATTCGCTATCAATCTTGGCTTTCAAAAATTACACATAGAAGGGGATTCTTTGATTATTATAAATTCATGCAAAGAAAGGAGGATTTAAAGTTGGAATTTGAATTATATTCTTCATAAGGTATGTATTTTGATAGATAAATTGCAATCATATCACATTACTCATACATATCGTGGGGGTAATAAGGTAGCAGATTGCCTTGCAAACATGGGGTGTGATAATTAGGTGGTCTCAATTGCAAACAAAACTTGCAGTATAGGAGCACATCCTCATTTAAATGAGCTAATTGAGCAATTTGAATTGCAACACAATTAAATATGGGAGCCTAATGCCTAGAAATTGAAATCAGGGGAAGTAGAGCAATAATATGGGTGCCCAATTGAATTTCTTCGAAGATGGTCACATGGGTGCAGTTATCGGGCATTAGAGATATCACTTAACTCGCACCTGAGAAATGCCTTAAAAAGTTGAACAAATCTAAGCATCAAACTTTCGAAGATTGGAGGTCAGTTTTTTTGGCTTTCACAGAAGAGAAGGAAGGTAGAAGGTAGAAGAGACCTGAACCCTAACAAGACTAAAGGTAAGTTGGGCTTTCAATTTGGTTTTTCACCTAGCAATTTCAACATGTTTTCTAGTCAAAATGTGGCAAAGGTCACAGGCAAAGGAAGTTAGCAAGTTGATAGAAATTGGGCATCGGACTTCTGGAGATCGAAGGTCAAATTGTGGGAATTTGCAAAAGTGAAGGAGTTAGTCAAATTTCACTAAGTCTGAATGGGTTCATACTTCGGGCTTCATGGATATGGCTTGCTATGTTTAAGCAGTGTAATGGGGATGAGGGATCCCCTATCCCCAACCCCCGAAAAAGGAAGCAAAAAGAAAGTTTCACACTTCACTAAGTATAATCAGGTTTCGAACTTTAAGATCTATAGTTGTGGCTTGCGATGTTTAAGCATTGTAAAGGGTATGTGGGATCCTCTATCCTCGACCCTCAAAAAAGGAAGCAGAAAGAAGGTTCTGAACTTCGCTAAGTTTGATCAGGTTTTGGACTTTGAGATTTATGGTTGTTGCCTGTGATGCTCAAGAAATGTAAAGGGTATGAGGGATCCACAATCCCTGGCCCCTAAAAAGGGAAGTTGAAAGAAGGTTTCACACTTCACTAAGTTTGATCGGGTTTTGGGCTTCGAGAGTTATGATTGCAACTTGCATTGTGTAAATAGGTGTAAAGGGTAGGAGGGATCCCTTATCCCTGACCCTCAAAAAAAGGGAAGCAATAAGAAGGGAAGCTATGAGAAGTTCAGACATCAGGCTGTGAGGTTACGGCTTGCAAGGAGTAAGCAATGTAAAGGGTATGAGGGATCCCCTATCCCCGACCCCTGACCACTGACAAGGAATTGAGACTCCTGACTACCGACAAGTCCAATGGTATGACGAGCTTCTCAGACCAGACTTTTGGAGATTGGGAACTTTGGTAGTCACTTAGGCCCTCTTGGGCACTTTTGTAATTAGGTCCTCTTGGGCACCTTTGTATTTACTTACTATTATTATTAATATAATATATAGACTATTTGCCTTTTTCCAAAAAAAAAATCATTGAGTATGGGTTTTAATGATCTTTATCTTGAGATTTTTTAGTGTTTCTAATCTTAATTGCTTGAATTATGTTTTTAACCATTACCCATTATTCCCTTATGACATTTTAGCTCGCCCAGTCAGACTCGCATCCTTGAATTGATATCTTTTTGAGTTTTTGTTAACCTACAGGTTACAAAGCCACTTTTGCAGCAATGTGGCACTTTTGTTTTCCCCTGTAGCAATGCTTTTGCCAATATTTGACATGTATGAAAAAATACAACACTTTTGTTCTAACTTGACGCGTTTGTCTGATATTATTTTCTCTTTGTTCTTGCAAGTTACAATGATGCTTTTGTGTTATAGAGTTTCTTTTGACTATCATTTGATGCTTATGTCCATCTTCAATGCTTATGCCAGATATAGAGTGACATGTTTTCCCTATTTCAATGTGTTTATTTTGATGCATTTGTTTATGTTCTTGTAGGTTAAATTGGCGCTTCTATGTTTTTATAATAACACTTTTGTTTGGTATAATTCAACACATTTGTTATGTTAGGTTTTCTAATTCTTTTATAATCTTTAATTTGTCTAACCCTAATGTGTGTTTGTTTCCCGATCTTTTTGAGCTAACATTTATGCAGCTTGTGGCTTACATTAGGAGAAGGCTAAATTACAAAACTACTAACAAGTTTGTTTCGTAGGTTTTTTAATCTAGTTTTCACATTTGATTTGGTGCTCCTAAAATGAACAACAAATTTCACACTTAATTTTGGTGCTCTAAAATTGAACCCACAACTTGAATATTTCAATTTAGTTCTCTAAAAATTGAACCCAAAACTTGCATATTTTGATTTGGTGCTTTAAAATGAACAACTTGTACATTTGATTTTGGTGTATTAAAATTGAACAAGCTAAATCTCATATTTTAATTTGGTGCACTAAAATAAATTTTATGTCGTGTTTGGTAAGCTAGTGGTTGTGTATGCTCTTTCCTTATGCTTTGTGCAATCTTGCAAATCAAAAGCACCATTAGTTTGCAATTTTTTTGTACATCTAAGGTGTGATTTTTTATGTATGCTCTTCCCTCATGACTCTTAAGAATGGTCTTGGGAATTAGAAACAACATCATTACCATTTAATCCAATTAGGAGGCCTACTTGGGGATTTCATCACCTCAAGGTTGACCTCAACCATATTTTCGAGCAGGGTATATAAAGGGGGAGAATGAAAGTTGTAATCCAAGGTGTGGCCAATGTCCTTCAAGCCAAGCCTCATGACCCTCAATCCGTCGAGACATGTGATGAGTCCAGTTTATGACTCAATTTTGATAGAGTTTATTATCCATTTGTTGTAGTTGTCATAGACTTTGATACTTGGATATTGACCTTTTTATGATATTTCCTCAAAACCATAGACATTGGGCATAAGCTTATTTTTGTAACCTTTAAATGACATTGACATGCTATATGAACTATCTATGTTAATTTTACGTGTGGATTAATAAATATTACTTTAAGATAGTTACATATATGCAATTGTTGTGTTTACTAATATTGTTATGCGGATAATTAGAGCCTACAAAATTGAGGAAGATTTTGCTAGTTGGTTGTTTGCCATCAAGGTCAACAAGGTGATCATTCAAAGGTCAATGTAGGGAAGACTCTCAATGGAGGGAGATTCCTAGTTTAAATTGAAGAATTGTAACTACCTTGTAAATGGTCATAATTGTTTGTTGAGAGAATATAGGAGTTACTGTTGTGCTAGATTTGTGTTAAGGAAAACATGTTTGACCAAATTCCATGCATGCATAACCTCCTCTCCACTTTTTATGCTTTCCCTAAAGTGGTGTCCTCCTAATTTGTTGGAGTTGACCACCTTGCTAGGTAGTTAGTTAGTAGTTTTTCTTCCTATAAATAAGACTCGAATGCTCCTTCTCAGAAGGTTGATTAATCTGATGATGTACTCATATTCTTAGTTTTTCAGTAATATAGTTATGTTGCTCGATTGTACTCATGCTTTCCAATGAATAAAATGAAGTTATAATTTCATGCATCTGAGTGTACATTTGTCTTAAGGGATACTCATCCAAGGGGGGCCACTTGGTGAGCATTCCATCCTTTAGTTTGGTTATTACTTTTTGTTCAACAATTAGTTAATAATCTGGCACTGTTTGTTCCTGCAGCCACTAAAATTCCATTTTGTGACTGTTCCTGCAACCAAAGCAGACAAAGTAGTTTCATGTTTGTTTGCTTAGATTTTCATTTTTTTCATGCATTTCAGCTTAGTATAGTTGTTGGTTGATGTTCAACACTTATGTTATTTCTTTCCAAGCAATTTACTTTCAGCATTATGTCTTTCTTAGTTGTAGAATGAATATGGCTACTATGGATTCCTAGTGCACATACTGTGCTGACCCATTTCAAGTCTACATCCTTGGGTTGACAAGTTAAATGCACCTTCATGATGATTGAGATAGCTATTCATATTAGATGTCCAATCTCTGAATCACAATTGTAAGGGCTTAGTTGTTAAATCATTGTAGGAGGCCAACATTTTTGGCGTTGTATTCGGGGATGGTGTCAAACTAGGGAGTTCTTTGGAGTCATTGATAGTTTCTTTCCTGTTGTAGTATTTCTGCAAGTTTGTTCTTAGTATACCCCTCATTTAGAAAAGTAATGATCCACTATTATTTTTCCAATTCTTTGTGTGAGCTGGCTGATAATGAGTTGATACAGTATGCATAGAGGAAGGAGGAGAGATACTCATGGGAGATTCCTTCCTAATAACCCTGATCCATTCCAACTAGTTGAGCATCAAAATATGCCAAGAGATGAAGAAGAAGAAGAGCCACACCCCTTTGCTGATGCATTTCCTGATCTGACCAGTTCTGAAATTTCCTCAGAAGACCAAAACCAGATTGAGAATCCCTTTTCTTTGGAACTACATTAGGTAGGCATGGGTGATGCAAATAGAAATAGACCTAACCAACCAAATTTTCCTTTCCCCATTGCTCATCAAAATGAAGTTGACAACCTCAAAAATATCCCTGTTTTAGTCCTTCCTAAGTTCTATGGACTTGTCACAGAAGAACTTGATACTTTCTTGTTCGAGTTTGATATACTCTACAGGAGTTATGACTATACCATTGATGCCCATAGGCTTAATCTATTCCCTACCACCTTGAAAGAAGCTATATTAAGATGGTTTATGAGCCTAGGTAGAAATACTGTGGAGACTTGGGAGGACATGAAGACAAATTTCCTTGAGAAGTACAAGGAATACTATAGGGGCAGTGACATGAGGGGAGATGACATTTTTAGGATGTAACAAAAGGAAGATGAGAGCCTGAAGGATTACATTTCAAGGTTTATGTATTGCCTACAAAAATCTCCACACCATACACTCAATGAAGAATCACAAAAGTTGTTTTTCCTAAGAGGAATTAATGACAACTGCACTGATGCCTTGGACCTGATGGGAGGAGGAGACATCACCCTAGTTCCTTGGGAGGATATCAAGAAGATATGTCAGAACTATTCTAGGGCAGCTTCAATGAAAGGGAGGGCTTACCAATCCTCTATGGGTAAATCATCTACTAGTGGAGTTTCAAGAATGGAGATTACTCACTGACAGATTTCAAGCAAGACATCATAAACAATCTAGCTACTCAGTTGGATACACTTCAAGAAAAGAAGAAACAAGAGGAGGCAGAGGCAATGTTGGCAGAATATTGCCCTCCTTGTATACAAAAGAAGGACTGCAGATGTAAGATGGTAGCTAATATTGACAGTAAGCAGATTCCACTCGAGTTCAAGCCAATCTAGGGTGAAGATGACCAAGTCTACTACATTGCACAAAGGAGGCCATGGGCTCCAAGACAAGGTATGCCACTAGATCCACTATCTTTTGTTAGGCCATATTTCAATTCTTATTCATCTGGTAAGCAATGGGAGCCCCCATATCCATCCAATTATGGAGGATATCCAACACAACCTTGGAATAACCCTCCAAATACCTGGCCCAATTACCAAAAATCTCCACCCCAATGGCAGCAACCTCAGGGGAATTGGCAGTAGTTTCAAGGAAATTGGCAGCCACCTCCAGGAAACTAGCAACAAACACCCCAATGGAGGGGAGGACAGAAATGGCCAAATCAAACAACCAGTTGCATGCAACCACCTTCTCAACCCCAACAACTTGCTATCATGCCTCCTGCTAGTTCATGTTCCAATACACCTAAACCTACTTAGCTACTAGCTTAGCCCACACCTAACCCAAATAACAAACCACAACAACAGCCAGTCTACTCTGCTAATCCAAATAAATTCCCTACATATGTTGTGAGTGTAAGTGACATCTACTTGCGTTCATGAACTACTTTTCCAACTCCTTCCACACCCATTATCACTGAGCTTCTTGTGGAAGAAGAGGAGCATCTGAATGACCCCATTCAGCCAAGTGCACCTAAAAATCTTGAACCAATCCCAGTCAAGTAGACTGAACAAGAACCACCATTTCCTCAGAGTTTGGAAATTGCTAAACAAAAGGAAGAGAAGGAGGAACCAACCTTTGACATTCTAGACTAGTTGAAGCATATATGTGTCAAGATACCCTTATTTTAGGGCATAAAAGATGTTCCTATATATGGCAAGGCAATTAAGGAAGCATGCCTTAAGAAGTCAGGCAGGAAGAAGAAAGACCCCACTATGGTTCATGTGGTGGGACAGTTGGCTGACATCATGCTTGGGAAAGTGACTGTTCCCAAATATAATGACCTAGGGAGTCTTGTGGTAGGAGTTGTTATAAATGGGATCCAAATAGGGAATGCTCTGATTGATTTGGGAGCAGCAATAAATGTAATGACCAAGGATATCCTGCAACAACTAAATGTTGCAAGTATGAGATCTACTCCTATTGTCCTACAACTTGCTGATAGTTCCATTGTTAAACTTGATGGTATAGTAGAGGACCTTGTGGTAACTCTAGACTCTTGGGAGTACCCAACAAACTTCATGATTCTTTCTCCTAAAGCCACACTAGGTAGGTACCCCATTATTCTAGGAAGGCCATGGTTAGCAACAACAGATGCCTATATTGGATATCAAATAGGAGACATGACCATTTTTTATGGAAAGAGCATCAAAAAGCTTGTTCTCTACCCTCCTACTCAGCCATCCCATGATATGGATAATCCAATATGGCCACATGTTGGTGAAGAGGCCGAGGAAGTCAATTCTATGGCACAAGTTATGATGTTAGGCAGAAGTTCTTTCATGTAGCTTGAGGATGAAGATGAAGTATTGTCTAACATAATTCAAAACCATTATGAGGTGCAGGAAGACTCATCCTATCATGCAACTGATTTTGTTGATCCAGTAAAGAAATTTTTGCATGCTCTTCCTGCAGCAACAGGTATGTCTCATACATTGCTTCCACATGAACTCAAGATACCAAGTATTGGTGAAGCAACTATGATAGAGTTAACTACACAAGTGAAAGTGTCAGAAGGAAAATATTTAAATATTAATAGCAAACTGAGTGAAGAACAACAGTTGTCATTGACAAACTTATTGAGGACCCACCAACATGCATTTATGTGGGATTATCATGATATGAAGGGATTGGACCCTAAGCTTTGCACTCATAAGATATACATAAGAGATGATTGTACACTAGTGAGGCAGCCACAAAGAAGAATTAACCCTGCATTGAGAGAAATTGTAAAAGGGGAACTACAAAAATTGTTAGATGCAAGATTTATTTACCCCATCTCAGATAGTCAGTGGGTATCTCCATTGGTGATTGTGCCCAAAAAGGGAGGGAAGTGGCAAGTTTGTGTTGATTATAGGGAACTCAATGCTGCTACCAAAAAGGACCATTTTCTCCTACCTTTCATAGATCAAGTTCTGGATTCACTTGTAGGAAAGCAATACTTTTCTTTTCTAGATGGATTCAGTGGGTATAACTAGATACAAATTGCACTTGAGGACCAGGAGAAGACCACCTTTACCTATCCATGGGGGACTTATGCCTACTCAGTACTTCCATTCGGCTTATGCAATGCACCTGCAACTTTTCAAAGGGCAGTCATTAGCGTATTTTTAGATATTTCTCATGATTGCATGGAAATTTATATGGGTGATTTTACTACCTGGTGTTGATTTCAATGAAGCATTGGAGAATCTCAGAAGAGTCCTACAGAGATGTAAAGACCACAATCTTTCTTTAAATAGTGAAAAGTGATTCATGATGATGCAGGAAGGTGTAGTCCTTGGCCACTACATCTCTCACAAAGGATTTCAAGTAGATCCTGCCAAGATTGAGGTGTTCACTAACTTGCCTATACCTGCAAAACAAAAAGATGTTAGGAGTTTCTTGGGACATGCAGGTTACTATAGACTTTTCATCAAAGACTTCAACAAAATGGCAACACCATTGTACACTCTCTTAACTAAAGATGTTGAATTCCAATGGACAAAAGACTGTGACAAGGCATTTTCTAACTTGAAAGCAACTTTAACTCATGCTCCTGTACTTAAAGGTCCTAATTGGGAGCTTCCTTTTCACATTCATACAAATGCATTAGACTATGCTATAGGAGCAGTTTTAGGACAAAAAGAAGGAGCTATTGAAAATGTTATTTTGTCAACAAAAATTTGCAAGGAGCCGAATTCAACTATACAGTGATAGAAAAAGAAATGTTGGCAGTGGTTTATACCCTTAACAAATTCAAGCACTACATAATAGGCTATTATATCTTTGTGCACACAGACCATGTAGCCATTAGGTACCTCATGAATAAACCCCTGATATTAGGTAGGCTAGCAAGATGGTTATTGCTAATGCAGGAGTTTGACATAACCATTGTTGATAAACCAAGGAAGGCCAATGTTGTTGTAGACTTTCTTTCAAGGCTGACTACATTAGAGGAAAATCAAGTCATTGATGACTCTTTCCCTGATGAACACTTATTTTCCATCAGTGTGCATACACCCTAGTATGTTGACATAGCTAATTATCTGGTCACAGGGAGAGTTCCTCCTCATTTTTCTCCAAAAGAGAGAAGGGTGCTCATTGAAAAATATTTTCTTTTCTCATGGATTGTTGGATGTTTGTTCTACACTGGACTAGACCATGTCATGAGGAGATGTGTGAGGGAAGATGAGACATATGATATTTTGCATGCATGTCACAATGAACCTTGTGGAGGGCATTTTGCATCCAAGAGGACGACAATGAAGATTTTGAACACAGGATATTATTGGCCCACACTCCACAAGGATGCAGGGAAATATATAAGGAAGTGTGATAGATGCCAGAGGATGGGCTGACCAACCAAATCTGATGAGATGCCCCTTTACCCCTAGGTAGTAATCACTCCATTTGACAAATAGGGATTGGATTTTGTAGGACCCATTGATCCTCCATCAAATGGTAAATCCTATATCTTAGTATGCACTGATTATGTAACCAAGTGGGTAGAAGTTAAGGCCCTGAAACATGCAAGAGATAATAAGGTTGCAAAATTTCCTTATGAGGAAATTGTCACATGGTATGGGGTTCCAAGAGAGATAGTGACTGATCAAGGGGCTCAATTCACCTCAACCCTTGTTACAACACTGGTTAATGAATACAACATAAGGCACAAGAAGTCTACTCCTCATCACCCTCAGGCCAATGGCCAAGTTGAGGTGACTAATAGGGAAATTGAGGCCATTCTGACCAAAACAATGGCTATCCATAGGAAGGATTGGGAAAATAGGCTACTAGAAGCTATTTGGGCCTATCAGACCACCTAGAAAACAACCATAGGCTTCACTCTTGAGTTGTATGGACAGACAACTATGATGCCCATTGAATTTGAGCATAAGACTCTTAGGATTGCATTAGACTTGGGGATGGATATCTCTGAGGCACAAAGGAACAAAATCATGCAGTTGAATGCTTTGGATGAGATGAGGAAGGTAGCCTTGCATCACACAGATGTAGTGCAAAATCAGAGAATAAAGTAGCATGACAAATTCATAAAGGACAAAAAATTCTAGCCAAGTGACTGGGCACTGCTCTACGACTCAAGGTATCAAGATAATGTAGGAAAATTGCAAACAAGGTGGCTAGGACCATATGAGGTTGTTGAAGTCTTCCCCAATGGTGTTGTTCAATTCACTACCATTGACCTTGTGAGATTTAAGCTACTTGTCAATGGTCATTGCCTCAGGTTGTATCAAAAGCCAACTTCCAAGGAGGAATTCCTGCAACAATTCACTCGGCATGCAACACCTGAACTTCCTACAGTCAAAGGAAGTGGACCTAGTGTCCCTCCTTCTAGCTAACTAAGGTACGTAACTTGTCATAATAAAGACTTCCACTTTTATGGGAGTCCACTTCTTCATTCATTCACCCATTTGCCCATCCATCTCCACCTTTCTCTCTCTTCCATCACGCCACCATAACTTCATTCCACCATCATTTCACTTCATTCCATCTCCACCTTCATTAATTGCTTAACTGACTTCTTAAAAGGTGACTGGTACTTTCTCCATAATATTTGCAACATATCTTCCAAAAATTCAGGTACGTGCACATCAATTTGTTACGTCTTAATTATCTTTTAGTACATTCATTTAATTACTGTACATTAATATAAACGTTCTCCATAGCATGTAATTATTCCTTGCCCTTGTCAAATCGTCATTACTACTGTGCATGTGAGGACACATGCTCAAATTTAGGTTGGGGAGAAGTGTGAATACCATGTCCATGTGTCAGTCCATGTTGGTCCATGTCAGCAAAGTTTAAATTGAGCCAATTTGAATTCTGAGTGAGGTGACGGCTCACATGTGTGAGATGACATCAACCACTGCCATTTTTCTTGATCATATCCTTCATTTATTACTCCTTTACTACCTTTATTGCTTTAGTCATAATCCTAAGCCGCCAAAAAGGTAAAATTCAGATGGACTTTGCACTAGGAATTTGTCAGCGTTGTAGGAAGGGAAGCCTTGCAGAGTGATTATTTAATTGCAGATAGTTGAACAATGGGAGGTGGGTTAATTAGAAATGAACCCACGGTTCATGATGTACTACTGTAGGATGCACCTTGCCAAGCCGAGTTCAGAAACTATGGATGGTTAGATTATTTCCTAAAGCTTAATGGTTTTAATGAATACATTACGTTGGAATTTTCCCAGACATTGTCTAAAGGAAAGGCCACGGTAAAAGGGTTGGAGGTCATAGCTACTGAAGGGAGGATTGCAGAAGTTACAGAGTTTCCTGCCGATGATGAACATTACCCTACTACCAGAGATGCCAGGTCAGATAGGGCTGAATTTACAGAACCTGGTGACCCTCCATTGAGTGTGGACAAGCAAGGTGTGAAGAGAACCTCTCTACCTAAGTCATGGAAGCAAGTGTCTTTTTATGTCAAGTACATTACTTGTGAAGGTCGTCAGTCGAACCTACATTTTGTGCACTTCAAACTCCTAAATCATATGAGGCATGGGAGAAGAATGAACATGCTAAATGTGTTATATCGCCTTCTTGCAATCATGGTGGCTAAGACCCCAAAAGGTAGGATAATTTTGTTTCCCACCATTTTCTAATCAAATTATTAGTAGAGAAGTCTCTGTGTGATGTGTCTGATATGACTTGGGAAGAATTCTTAAATATTGATCAAATTAGACCAGAGCATTTGTGACCTAGGGTTTTGCCTCAATATCATAGGGTTAGTAGGAGATTGAGCATAGTTGAAGCCATTCCTGGTGACTCAACTTTTGGTGTAGGCCCTAGTGTAAACCCTCCTGTAGTTAAACAAACCATAGAGATTAGTTCTTTTGAGGCAGAACATTCAAACAAAGAAAGTTTCTCTTTAGATTCTGATGATGATGTCCCTCTTGGCATCCTAGTTTGAACTAGGGCACAAAAGAAAGAGGCAGAAATGAGGAAGGGAAAAGCTAAAAAGAAAATGACAGAAAAGAAAGTGTCAAGCTCTAAGAAATGAAAGGTTGACATTGTTCTTCCAACAACCGAAGAGAAACATGGGAGCCCTCCTAGAAAAACAAGACCAGCTGGACCAGTCGTTGTTATGTCTCTATAGGAAAGCCCTAGGACTATAGAAACATCACGAGAGGACACAGAAGCCCCAATGGGCAGGTGAACGTTGAGGAAAAGGACATATTTGAGGAAGTGACAAATATAAGATTGGCAGAGCTTGTTGCCATCACAGAACAAGTTGAAAGTCAAGAGTATGAGGAGAATCAAGAGCTCCTGTAGCAAGAGCAGAAGCAAGAGTTCCTATAGCAAGAGCAAGAGCCAGAGCAAGAGCCCCTATAGTCATAACTGGGAGAACAATGAGTACCCTTGCAGTCAGAATTGGCTGAACAATCAGAATCCCTACAGCTGGGGCCACATGAAGAGCAAGCATTAGTGCTAGGAATTTTTTTGGTAGGAATACATAAGCCCTTTGATTTTTCAATGCACATGGTAGCAATGAACTTATGGAATGAGATGCAAAGGAGGGAAGAGGAATGGAAAGAGGAGAAATGCAGGAAAAAGAAGGAAATTCAAAAGAGAAATGAAGAGATTGAAGATAAGAATGCATAAATTGTTGCTTTAAAGGAAAAGGTGGACAATACAGCAGTTGTAGTACCTCAGATATTAGAATGCAAGACTCCTCCAAGGGTCTATGCTCTGTATTTGAAGGAGAAGAATATTTATTTTAAACTAGCAAGGATCATTTTAGGTTTGAATCCTTCCATTGAGACTCCTCTTGAATTTTTCCAGGCTTATCAGATTGCTCCTCCTGAAATGAAGAATTTGTTGTGTGAATTCTATTTGCATAATTATGTTGTGACCCAAGATCATAATTGGAATCCATTGTTGTATGTTGGGGATGTCCAATTAAGGGAATTTATGTCCTGGATACAAAATGAAATTAGTTGGGGATGACTGTTCAGGACTTATAGGCAAATAGAATCCAACACTCCCCTACCCATCAGGGTTGAATCTAGAAACCTAGGAGAATTTTTTCAGGGATTGGCACAAAATTCTTTACTGACCAAGCTATGGCAGTAGGATCCTACCTAAGAGAAGCAATTTACAAAGAATATGAGAAGGTAGCAAAAACCATAGGGGAATCTATAATGGGATATCTAGCACAGAGGTAGAATAGTTTGACTGATGAGTTAAAACAAGCTGAGCCTCACTCTATGTAGAACTATGCTGCAACATACAAAAGAGTTGATAGATATATACAAATTGGAAGGTCAAAGGGACAATTTTGGCTTCCATTAACTTTTCAGCCACCTATCCTATTATGGCATGTGCCAAATTTTAGGTATTATTAGTATGATATAGTTGTAGAGAGACAAAGATGAAGCAAGTTGGACAGACATCAAGGGTTCTATTGGGACCCTAATTCACGCATTGCAAGAATTGATGTAGGACAGATGGTAGTTGCAAATTTTAGGGCATTAACTAAGAAAAAGAACCCTTCCTCTGTTGGAGGACCAACAAAGCCTTAGGTTGGGGGGGTGACGAGTCTAGTTTATGACTCAATTTTGATAGAGTTTATTATCCATTTGTTGTAGTTGTCATAGACTTTGATACTTGGATATTGACCTTTTTATGATATTTCCTCAAAACCATAGACATTGGGCATAAGCTTATTTTTGTAACCTTTAAATGACATTGACATGCTATATGAACTATCTATGTTAATTTTACATGTGGATTAATGAATGTTACTTTAAGATAGTTATAGATATGCAATTGTTGTGCATACTAATATTGTTATGCAAATAATTAGAGCCTACAAAATTGAGAAAGATTATGCCAGCTGGTCGTTTGCCATCAAGGTCAACAAGGTGATCATTCAAAGGTCAATGGAGGGAAGAATCTCAATGGAGGGAGATTCCTAGTTTAAATTGAAGAATTGTAACTATCTTGTAAATGGTCTTAATTGTTTGTTGAGCGAATATAGGAGTTACTGTTGTGCTAGATCTGTGTTAAGGAAAACATGCTTGACTAGATTCCACGCATGCATAACCTCCTCTCCATTTTTTATGCTTTACCTAAAGTGGCTTCCTCCTAATCTGTTGGAGTTGACCGCCTTGCTAGGTAGTAAGTTAGAAGTTTTTCTTCCTATAAATAAGACTTGAATGCTCCTTCTCAGAAGGTTGATTAATTTGATGATGTACTCACATTCTTAGTTTTTCAGTAATATAGTTATGTTGCTCGATTGTACTCATGCTTTCCAATGAATAAAATGAAATTATAAGTTCGTGCATATGAGTGTACATTTTTCTTAAGGGATACTCATCCAAGGGGGTCCACTTGGTGAGAATTCCATCATTTAGTTTAGTTATTACTTTTTGTTCAGCAATTATTTAATAATCTAGCATTGTCTATTCCTGCAGCCACTAGAATTCCATTTTGTGACTATTCTTGCAGCCAAAGCAGACAGAGTAGTTTCCTATTTGTTTGCTCAAATTTTCATGTGTATCATGCATTTCAACTTAGTATAGTTGTTGGTTGATGTTCAACAATTATGTTATTTATTTCCAAGCAATTTACTTTCAACATTATGTCTTTCTTAGCTGTAGAATGAATATGGCTACTATGGATTCCTAGTGCACATACTATGCTGACCCATTTCAAGTCTAAGTCCCTGGGTTGACAAGTTAAATGCATCTTTATGATGATTGAGATAGCTATTCAGATTAGATGTCCAATCTTTGAATCACAACTGTAAGGGCTTAGTTGTTAAATCATTGTAGGAGGCCAAGAACATGTATAGGTGATGAGGAAAGGGGAGACCCCCTTGACTCGGGCATCCATGAATAGGCTCACTGTTCACTAGTCCCCCATTATGAACCTTGTTTATTAGTAGCCTTTAAGACTACCAGTTATTAGCTTGGGATAATGCAATGTATAGTATCATGCGTGAAGTAACTCATTATTTACTTCCCCTTGTTAAGGTGACTGGCATTCCTTGATCCGTACCTTTTTCTTTTTAAGGTGAGAGGTGTGAAGGTGGTATATGACCTTCATTTACTCTAGTTACCCATTCATTATGGAGGTATTTGCTTCAGTAGATGGGCTTATCCTAAGTTAATGCACCTAATCTACTACTAGCTAGGTTGTGTATCATTGGCATGTTTTAATTGTTCAAATATCTGTGACACCAAAGAGCATGCTCTTGTTGAAGAAGACACATGAAATCTATCCAAAATTCCTTGGAATTAGTCCTCTATGCCATTTTTTGTTATTTTTATCACTTTCCAGACCAGACAAACAAAAATAAATCATCAAACAATTAAGAAATTTCAAAACCCTACACATATTTAGGTTCAAATTACAAAAAACTCCATCTCTGAGTCATAGTGACACGTTTGTCTATCATCCTGCACCACTTTTGCACATAATATCACTTGTTTTTGCATCTTGACGCATCTAATTTTTCATATCAATTCTTTTGACTTTGCAAATCAACATGTTTGTGCAACTCAACACTTCTGCCTTAGAATAGTTCTTTGTGAAAATCTTGAAAAATAGTATAGTGGTGCCTTTGACTATCACACAATCATGCTTTTTCCAATAAATCAAGGCTTTTGAAAACCTAGTCTCTTTTGTAAGGGGAAATACACAACTTCTACCAGTTAAAATGACACTTTTATAGAGCAATGTGTTTGACTGTCAGTCATAAATCACCATAATTCTCAAAAATCTTAGATTCCTAATTACAACCAATAGTTAGTATAGGACCAGAGACTTGTTCAAAAAAACTTGTAGTCATCAACACCATCCAAAACAACAATATAAGACATTTCATTCCCCATCCCATATCATTTGTTCACTTTAGACTTCTTGAAATATCTTTGGATCAAAATCAATCTCATCAAACCAATAAAACAACTCATCCAAAACAACAAGCTACATTTTACATTGGTCATTTGATTTAGATCTCCATATCTTATCCTATAGTTTATCTTCTTGCTTGGAAAACAGTCTCCTTTCAATTATTTAGTTAAATTAGTGTGAAAATTTTATGACCTATCTTGCTTAGTCATCATCATCTACTTCTAAGTTGGTAACCTCATTATCCTCTTCCTTTGCTTGAACTCATAAGTCTAGGACAAGCAAGGATTATCTTCAAACACCCATCAAACACAAGATCTAGTCAAGAACTTTATCTATCAAAGGTTTCATATCTTCCACTCATCCAAACATCATCAACACATTGGTCCAAGCCTACTTAGGTGTCATTACTAGTCCAACTTGAAACAAAGAAAACATCCACCCAAATCATCCTTAAATCATCTTCATCCAACATCTTCATCCCCAAATCTCATAGGATCACTATAAATTTATACCTATAACTAGGCCCCAAACAAGAAAAACATGGAATCTTATCCTATTAGATCTAGTGTACCCACTACCATGAGTGCTACCAAAACAACCCTCAGAATGCTCGATGTCAAATTTGATCCTAGAGGGTATAGTACTCCAAGACAACCCTAAACATCCCAAGAACAAACGGTCATCATAGAAGATGTCACCCATGAAAATGAAGGGTTCACAGAGTTCACTAGGGAACAAATACTTGAAATGCAACAAGACCTGTGGCTAGGGTACTTGGTGCCTTGTTAGCCGCTGACCCTAATCTATACTTGTCAAAACTTGCACAAGGAGGTGCCAAACTACCCACTAACTTTGATGTCAATACACTTAGGGAACAAGCCCTTACACATGTTATGGCATCAATTAATCATACATATGGAAGCAAGCCCTTGGTACATCATGTCATACAATCAATACCAATACCTCCTATACCAAATGTGATAGGCCAACCTACCATACTGCCATTTGGATTGAATTTGACAAAATTTTCAAGATAGTATATAAATTTGTTGTTTCATAATCAAGGTCTAAAAAATAAAACACACCTAGGTGTTGTGCATTTTGCACACACACCCCGCTAAAAGCAGGGAACCCCTTTCTTTTTGCTTTGCCTCCTCAGGCTGCTCACTCCTGCCTCAGGGTTCGGTCATATTTGGCGCACTATTGGGTTTGCATTAGTTTTCCCTTTGGATAGTGATTATGCTTTTCATTTTCAGTTGTGGGATCGTTTTCCTCATTTGCACGATGGTTTCCATACCTACTAAGGTGATTTGCATCAAAGTACTTAAGTTTTTTCCTTTTGCAGAAATTCTACACTAAAGTGGCATTATGGAATATTGTTTGCAAAGTCCTAGTGGAACAGTGCCAGATCCTCTAGCTTTCGCATTATCGTGTCCCACAAAGCTTCGGCTTCCACATTGCCCATCCCTACAAACTTCAAACTCCCACAAAATATGGATACTTTATATGAGGATGTTTGGTTATGGTTGTCTCGAAGCATAACAATGGGATGATGGGGATATGAGATGGTTAGCATCAATAAAAATTATATCTTGAACAATTCTGAGAAGGATCCAAACCATGAAGGGTTGCATTGTTCGGTCACATGACTGTATTGATGATTATGTAGATTATCTACTATACAAGGATTGTGACTAGTGTTTGCAGAAGCACGTGGTGGAGTAAAATTGATTAAATATGCTTCTATAGCTAGTTTTCTTGATTAGTACTACTTAATCATTACTTGTCATGGATCTTTATTAGATCTTGATGTGGGTGCAAGGCACTTTAATTATAGAGGGAATCCTTCAGTTTAGTGGATCAATTATTATTTTGTGGGTAATGTTATTTTGCGAGTCTTGGTCTTGTAGAAGTTACCATCCTTCGTGCTGACAAAGAACCATTTCATCCTCGCATTATGAATATTTTCGCAATTTCTAAACTCTCGCGGGGATACTTTCTAATCTTCCTTTACTTGCTCATGGGTTCACAAGCCTTCATAATGGGATGGAATACTGTCATGAGTGAGTGCTGATAAGTGTTAACAATTGATGGACTCAAGGCAATGTTTAGTTAAGTAGTTTTGGATAATAAATTTGAATGAATATATGACATGGGTATACCAAAATCATGTGGCCCATCTTGAACCAAACCTTTTAATGATCATTCATTAACGCAAACCGATCCTTTCACGCGATCCATAAGGAGCACCAAGATTACATGTGATTCATGATTTAGATTTCAATATAGACTGGTTATTCTTTTGATGAATGAAGTTGATCCCACATGACAACAAGTTGCTACTGTCTTTAGGGGCTATATTATGGGATTATAATGAACAACCATCTATCTTTATCAGCAGCACTACTCAACACTAGGTTTTCAAAACACCAACATCCTGCCAACTATAACATACACAAATCCACCCAATCCAAACATTCCAAATCTAAACATAATGAACTATGGGACTAATCCATTCACAACACCACCTTCACACAACATACACCCAAATGTCCCTAAAGTACAACAACATCAATCAACTCCATAGCATCAACCCATGTATTAACAACATAAATCAACTCCACAACATCGACAACATCAATCAACTCCACAACAATCACCCATGCATCAATACATCTCACAACAAACTCCTACACTACAACAACCACCCACACATCAATACATCAATACATCTCACAACAAACACCTACACCACAACAACCTCCTCAACACCATTAATACATCACCTCACAAGAACAAACACCACAAACACAACAAAACATTACCTACAACAACAACTAATTGCACAACAATGATAACAACAAACATCCCAACAAAACCCCCAATATCCACAATACATCCATTATCAACCACAAAACCCTCAACAACACACCATTCCACAACATCAATACAATCCATATAACACAACAACACCACAACAAAATCCACAACACCAAACAAACCCACAAACTAAACACACCCCATACAACCTGTAGACATTGAAAAATGTCATGAGCTTGCAAACAACATTTTACACTAGCTTGCACCTTTCCACATAATTAAATAATTATTAATTATTTAATTATTCATTAATTCCATATTCTACTATTGATTAAATAATTTGACATTATTTAATTAATTCAATTTATCTTTATTCTTCCTTGATTAATTCAATAAATTTTATTTATTTAATTATGTCACTAGTTACTTTATTCTTCTAATTTAATTAAATAAATTAAATTATTATTTATTTAATTATCCATCTCCTTTTCATCTATAATTAAATAATTGTTTTTAATTATTTAATTATTCATTATCCTTTCCTCTATAGTTAAATAATTACTTTAATTATTTAATTATTCATGCACCATCTCCTAATTTAAGTAATTATTTCAATTATTTAATTTATCTAAATTTATCCATTCTCTAAATAAATAAAATTACTTATTTTATTTATTTAGCTCATCATGCACATGTAATAATAATTAATTATTTTAATCAATTATTAATTCTCTCATGCAAAACCCAACTCATCTTCTATCTAACACTTTCTTCTAGTTCTTCTTTCATGCAATCAGTTATCTCCATATTTAGCTCACTTCACTCCTGATCTCTTCATCTCAACAATCATCCATCATTGATCTTATCATTGCACCTCTTAATCCTCACCATTCATCTTATCTGAATTTCTATAAAGTAAAGCTATCAACCTCATCCCAATCTAACCACATTCTTTGAGATTTTGTTATCTTACATCTACATTGAGCATTTTGCAGATTGTGCACACTTAATATCTGAGAGAAAATAAGCAAAATTGAGAAGAGAAATTGAGGGGAATCAACTTTGACATAGAAGCTAAGGTATATCTAATTTCTCATTTGATTTCTATTGTCATCTTGTATTTCATTGTTAGATTAGGGTCTCTATGGCTTGAATTAGATAGTTTTGTGGTTGCTATCAATGATTTTGTTGCAAGTATGTGTAGATTGGTGTGGTCATTGATGTCAACTGTATGTGTTGAGGGAGATTGGTGTTGAAGGTGAACATTTGGCATTGTCTATGCTTTGATTTGTTGCATTATGTTGTCATTAGTTAAGCTACTAGTGTTAACCTCTGGTGTTGCTTTGATAAGCTTCTATCTATAGATGTAGTAGTGTTGAAGATGATGTGGATATGTCTCCGGTGCTTGGTTTCCAAGTGCTTTTGAGAAAAAATGATAAAAAGAGGGAACAATGTGTTGTAATGTTGTCCTGGGTTACAGAGAGATGTTCTGGTTTTGCTCTGAATTTCTTCTAGGTTGAAGATCTTCCCATACAGTTCAGATATATTTATTAGAGGTGTTCAGAGATTCTATATCTAGAATTTGGGCTTCTAGATTGATGTGTAGAGAGAGATATGTTCACTAGTATGTGAACTAAGTTTGTAGTGTTGCTTGTACTAGTGTTTGGGAGAAATGTATTTTCTCTACATTTCTCCGTGAGTTGATGTTTGGACTTGAGGATCTAGGAAGTTGTTCATATTTCATATATCTTTCATAATTCAAGAGTGTTCATGATTTGGTGCAGTGCCTGGAGTGAGTTTCATATGTCAGTGTGTATGGAAGGTAAACTAGGTGTTCATGATGAATGTGTTTTACTAGTGCGATTTGGTGTGAAGAATTTGTTAGATCTTAGGTGATTCATGGATTGTTCCAGATTGTTTAGAAGCATGTTATGTGGTTTGCAAGTCATCCTTGGGTTTGAGGAGGCCTGTACTTAATTGATTAATGGTGTTTGCATGGGTAATGGTCGACCTTGGTGTTTACACTACATGCGAAGGCGTGTAAGTATTAATGAAGGTGTAGAGTAGCATGTGAGAGTTAATTTGGGTCTGAGCTATGTTGTATTGTGGTCCACTTTCATTCTTATCCACTGTGGGAATGTTTAGTGGCAACCTATTTTTGAATTTGTAAGTGTGAGGAATGTGTGGCTAACTTGAATATATTTTTAAAGTCATGGACATTATAAGTATGAGTTAAGTTGTTGAAGGAGGACAAGATAGATGAAATATATATGTGTGTGATGTGAAATGATGCAAAGTGAAAAGTTGTTATAGAGTGCAAAATTGAGCAGAGTAGTGCGAATTTTCAAGTGTTAGTTTACTGAATGCAATGAGAAAAAGGTGGCTACAATTCTTCAATCAGACTGCGAAGGTGTAGAGGTCATTGTGGTGGATTCATTGTTGCATTGAGATGCTTTTCTCTATGTAACATTCCTTCTCTATCTTCTTTTCTATTCTAACAGTGAGCCTTTCTTCTTTGGGTAGTGAGCCCTATTGTATTCGGTGTTGATATTACTTATATAGTGAGCTAATCCTCATCGTGTTTTTCCCTCCTTGGGTTATCCACATAAATCTAGTGTTCTCTTGTGTTTGGTGTTGAGTTGTTTAAGTTTTTGTTATTTTATTTTCATGCTAATTCATCATAACAGATTTAAGGTTTTAATGAATGAATGTGGATCTGAATGTTTATGAGGGTTTTGAAGTTTTAAGTTACAATTGATTCACCCCCCTCTTAGTTGTCTTGTGCATTTCAACAATTGCTATCAGAGAAATATTCCTTGGAGAAAATATTAATCACTTGAGGTAGATTTGGCATGGCGCACAAGAAGGAGATCCCTATATTTGATGGCACAAACTATGCATTTTGGAAGACAAATATGGAAGGCTATCTTGTTTACCTTGGATATGATGTCTAGCAGTCGGTGAATAATCAATATACCATACTTACAAATGGACCAAGCACAAGTGATGAGATCAAGTCCTATGAAACAAATGGTAAAGCAAGGTTTGTTCTCTTGAGTAGTCTTGCAAATTTTGAATTAGTGAAAGTTATGGATCTGAAAATTGCTAAAGAAATTTGGGATAAGTTGGAAACTATTCATGAAGGAGATGATATGGTCAAACAAGCTAAGATGTAGAACTTGAAAACCACATTTGAGAGCTTGTGAATGTCTAAAGATGAAAATATTACAAGCTATATGTAGAGGGTAGATGAAGTAGTGAGCTCCATTAGAGGTCTTGGAGGAAAAGTCAAAGAACCAAAAGTCGTAAAGAAAATTCTTAGAACCCTATTGAGGAATCTCAAAATCTAGATCAATATATTTTAGAGATCAGTTGTATGGCTCTTTAATTGCATTTGAAAAGAAAGAGTTTGGTACTAGCAATGGTGCAAAAGTTGAGACTACTTTTAAGGCTACAAAAATAGAGAAGACTAAAGAACCGAATCAGGAAGATATTGATGATGTGGAAGCAAACTTTGTGAGAAGGATGAGACGAGGTACCACTAAGTACAGAGGTAAATTACCTTTCAAATGTTTCAATCGTGGAAAGATAAGTCACTATGCTTCAAGATTTCCAAATAGAGTTGTGAATGACAAAAATTAGGAGAACAAAGGTAAGATGATTAAGAAAAGCTATTATGTTAGAGAATATGCAAGTATTTTTTATGATGAATCTGATTATGGAAATGTTGACGATGATGAATGATTGTTCATGGATTTAAAAGATGAATCTATTTTTGCTAAATCTGAAAGATGTGTAAAGAAATGCCCTCCAAAGAGAAAGGATAAAATTAAAGGTACTTTGGTATCTATTTTTAATGCTAGACAAGATAAGGACTATTGCATTATTGATAGTGGTTGTTCAAATCATATGACCAGAACAATAGTAAGTTTGTTAAACTTGAAAAGTATGATGGAGGACTTGTTAGATTTGGAGATGATTCAGGTGCTAAGATATGTTGAATAGGTTCAATTAGTTCTGATGGCAATCATAATACCAAAGTTGTTTATTATGTTAAAGGATTAAGGCATAACCTCTTGAATGTTGGATAGATGTGTAGCAAAGGATACAATCTTATGTTTTAGGATGATGGATGTGAGATCATAAAAGGGTCTGAAACTATGATTGTTGCTGGAAGAAGGATAGATGGAAATATTTATCAGCTTAAGGGTGTTGATGGGCATTGTTTTATGACTCAAATTAATGAAAGTTGGTTATGGCATAGGAGGATGTGACATTAATTTTGATAACTTGGTAAGAATCAGTTCAGTTCAAGTAGTGAGAGATATGCCAAAGATTACAAAGCCTATCAATACTATTTGTAAGGAGTGTCAAATTGGAAAGAAAACAAGCAAAATTTTCAAAGGAAAAGAACAATCTTCTTTTGAATTATTGGAATTTGTGCATGTAGACCTTTGTGGTCCTACAAGAACAAGAAGTCTTCAAGGTGACAGGTACTTCATTCTTTTTATTGAAGACTATTAAAGAATGACATGGGTTACTTTTCTTAGAGAAAAATATAAAGCCCTAGATAGATTCAAAGCATTTAAGGTTATGGTTGAGAATGAAATGGATTTGAAGATCAAATTTTTGAGTCCTGATAGAGGTGGAGAGTTCACCTCTGATGAATTTAACATGTTTTGTGAGTCATCGCATAAAGAGGCACTTGTTTGCCCCTAGGACTATGATGAAAAATAGAATTGTTCAAGAAGCTGCAAGGACTATGATGAAAGAAGCTAACCTACTGAAAGTATATTGGAGAGAAGCAATTCATAATGTTGTTTACATACTTAACAAAGTTCAAGCAAAAGAAAACACAAAGACTCCCTATGAGTTGTGGTATGGAAGGATATCTACTGTTAAATACTTCATAGTATTTGGAAAAAGATATTATATCAGAAGAGATGAAGAAACCTTGGGAAAGTTTGATGCAAGATCTAATGCAGGAATCTTCCTTGGATATTCTACTAAAAGCAAATCCTACTGGTGCTACAATAAAAGATTGAGAAAGATTGTTGAGAGTGCAAGTGTCAAGATTGAGGAATATTTCAGAAACTCAGTGGTAATAGATGGATATGAATTAGATGAATTTGAAAAATAAAAGGTTGAGGAAAAGGAAGTACAATTTGAAGAAGAGGAGGAATCTCCAAAAAAAGACTCCTAAAACCCCTAAGTATGTGTAGAGAAATCATTCTAAAGAATAGATCATTGTAAACAAAAGCAAAGGTGTACTGACAAGAAGGAAAGTTGTTGAAGAAGAGGTAAATTTGTGTCTACTTTCTAAAGTTGAACCTAAAACAATGATTGAGGCATGCAAGGATGAGTATTGGATGAAAGCTATGGAAGAAGAACTATTGCAGATTGAGAAAAATCAGACTTGGAAACTTGTCCCAAAACCAACAAATAAAGACATAATTGGATCTAAGTGGGTGTTCAAAAACAAACTGAATGAGAAAGGAGAAGTGGTAAGGAACAAAGCAAGGGTTGTGTGTAAAGGATATTCACAAGTTGAAGGAATAGATTTTGAAGAGACATTTTCCTTAGTGGCAAGAATGGAAGCTATAAAGATGTTTTTAGCTTTTGCAACACATAAGGATTTCAAAGTTTATCAGATGGATGTGAAGTCTACTTTCTTGAATGGAGAGTTAGAAAAAGTATACATGGAACAACTAGAAGGATTTCAATTATCAAATAAACCTAATATGGTCTTCATATTGAAGAAGGCATTGTATGGATTGAAGCAAGTTCCTAGAGCTTGGTATGCAAGGTTGGATAAGTATTTGATACAACAAAGATTCAATAAAGGTACCACAGATAGTAACCTTTACTTTAAGGTTGAAAAAGATCAAATCTTGATTATAGTTTTGTATATTTATGACACAATTTTTGGAGGCAATGAAGCTATGCACAAGAAGTTTGCAAAAGAGATGCAAAAAGAGTTTGAGATTTATAAGTTCATGGAGATAAATTTATTCTTTGGGTTACAAATCAATCAAAAAAATAAAGGTATATTCATTTCACAATCAAAGTATGTCAAAGAGATGTTGAAGAAGTTTGGAATGGAAGACTCCAAACCAGTATGTACTTCTATGGTTACTAGTTGGAAGCTAAACAAGAATGATGAATCCTCTAAGGCTGATAAGAGAAAGTACAAATCAATGATTGGTGGAATGCTATATCTAACTACTACTAGACTAGATATCATGCATGTAGTTTGTCTTGTGGCTAGATTTCAAGAAGATCCTAGAGAGTCACATGTTGCATTAGTGAAGATGATATTCAAATACCTAAAGGGCACTCTGGATCATGGCTTGTGGTATCCAAAGGATACTAATTTCATATTGTGTGCTTACATAGATGCATATTGGGTTGGTTGTGTGGATGACATAAAAAGTACAAGTGGTGGTGCATTCTTTCTTGGATGTAGATTGGTGTCATGGCTAAGTAAGAAATAAGATTCAATTTCTTTATCTATTGTAGAGGCTGAGTATATTGCAACAACATCTTATTGCACACATGTGTTGTGGATGAGTCAAACATTGAAGGATATCATAGTGGTGTATGATGATCCTATTTCTATCTTTTGTGACAATACAAGTGCAATAAACATTTCAAAAAATCCAATGATGCATTCAAGGACAAAACATATTTCAATCATATATCACTTTTTGAGAGAGAAGGTTGTGGAGAATGAAGTGAAGCTTGAATATGTGCTCACAAAGGATCAGATTGTTCATATATTCACTAAGGATCTTCCTAAGGATAATTTTGAGTATCTTCAGTAGAATTTGGGGGTTATTGCCCCTCCTTTGAACTAGATGCATAAGGAGATGCATCGATCCAGTGGATCTCGAGATTCATTCTTTTTTCTGGACTAATGCTGGTGGCTACCTCTCAAGGGGATTAGGTAGTGGCATTGTTGATGTGATACATATTGGTGTGTGCTCCTAAGGGGGAGTATTCAGAGTAGTAAAGGAAAGGTGTTGTAGAGTAGTTGTAAGCAATTTGTTTGATGACAAAGGAAAAGCATATAAAAATACAAACATTATGTCCTTTTCCATTGATGTCAAAAGGGGAGAGAGAATCATGTGAAAAATAAGTAATAAGGGAGAGAGAGATTCATGACAAAGGAGAGAGCAATGCATAAAAGATAAGTTAGTTAGGGGGAGTAAAGAGAAAAAGAAATTGGTATGTTCAGAGCTATTGTGTCTTTGATGGTTTTTCACATCATGTGTTACCATCAATGACAGAGGGGGAGATTGTTGCAAGTATGTGCAAATTGGTGTTGTCATTGATGTCAACTGTATGTGTTGAGGGAGATTGGTATTGAAGATGAACAACTGGTGTTGTCTATTCTTTGATTTGTTGCATTATGTTGTCATCAGTTAAGCTACTAGTGTTAACCTCTGGTGTTGCTTTGATAAGATTATATCTATGGATGTAGTAGTGTTGAAGATGATGTGGATATGTCTCTGGTGCTTGGTTTCCAAGAGTTTTTGAGAAAATTTGATAAAAAGAGGAAATAATGTGTTGTAGTGTTGTCTTGGGTTATATAGAGATGTTCTAGTTTTGCTCCAAATTTCTTCTAGGTTGAAGATCTTCCTGTGTGGTTCAAATATATTGATCAGAGGCATTCAAAGATTCTATATCCAAAATTTAGGCTTTTGGATCAATGTGTAGAGAGAGATATGTTCACCAGTATGTGAATTGAGTTTGTAATGTTGTTTGCAGTGGTGTTTGGGAGAAATGTATTTGCTCTGTATTTCTCCATGAGTTGATGTTTGGTCTTGCGGATCTAGGAAGTTGTTCATATTTCTTATATATTTCATAATTCAAGAGTGTTTGTGATTTGGTGTAGTACAAAGTGAGTTTTAAATGTTAGTGTGCATAGAAGGTAAATTGGGTGTTCAAGATGAATGTGTTTTACTGGTGCGAGTTGGTGCAAAAAAATTGTTGGATCTTAGGTGATTCATGAATTGTTTTAGATTGTCTAGAAGTGTGTTATGTGGTTCACAAGTCATCCTTGGGCTTGAGGAAGCGTGTACTTATTGATTAATTTTCTTTGCACGAGTAACGACCAACCTTGATGTTTACACTACATGTGAAGGCATTTAAGTATTAGTGAAGGTTTAGAGTGGTGTGTGAGAGTTAATTTGGGTCTTAGCTATTTTGTGTTGTGGTCCACTTTCATTCTTATCCACCGCGAGAATGTTTAGTGGTGACCTACTTTTGAATTTGTAAGTTTGAGGCGTGTGTGGCCGACTTGAAGATATTTTTCAAGTTGTGGACAGTATAAGTATGAGTTAAGTTGTTGAAGGAGGACAAGATAGATGAAAGATATATGTGTGATGCAAAATTGTGTGAAGTGCAGAGTTGTAGAGTGTGAAATTAATAAGAGTAATGCAAAATTTCAAGTGTTAGTTTATCAGATGCAGTGAGCAGAAGGTGGCTACAATTCTTCAATCAGAGTGCGAAGGTGTAGAGGTTATTGTGGTAGATTCCTTGTTGTATTGAGATGCTTTTCTTTGTGTAACATTCCCTATCTTCTTTTCTATACCAACAATGAGCCTTTCTTCTTTGGGTAGTGAGCCTTACCAATAGTGAGCCCTATTGTATTAAGTGTTGATATTACTTATATAGTGAGCTAATCCTCACTGTGGTTTTTCCCTCCTTGGGTTTTCCTTATAAATTTGGTGTTCTCTTGGTTCGGTGTTGAGTTGTTTAAGTTTTTGTTATTTGCTTTTCATGCTAATTCATCATAACAGACTTAAGTGTTTAATGGATGAATGTGGATTTGAATGTTTATGAGGGTTTTGAAGTTTTAAGTTACAGATAATTCACTCCCCCTCTCAATTGTCTTGTGCATTTCAACAAATGCATACCTTCCTCCCGATTTTCCCTGTTGACAAATTGGTGAACTCGATGTGAACTAACTATTTTTGACAAAAAATTTAATAAATTTTAAGCTACAAGAAGTCACCATATATGTTTTGAGAAACACCACAATCATTCTAGAGCACAACAAATTTGAGATATTTTTCACCGCATCTGTAGTGTGACACATGCAAGGTTTTCTACTCTGCATTTGTCATGTTCAACACCACATCTAATTGTGGTTTTGGAACTTCTAGATTTTTCTACTGTTGTTATTTTTTATCATTACACAAAGCTAACAATATTTTCTTCTGACATCCTATCAGTGAATTCATCTTATTTGAGTTGGTTTTTGCATTTTTGGTGAATTTTTGTTTTTGTAGGTCCTAAAATAGTGCACTGTAATTGTCTTAAACTGCACCACAATCATAGAGTTGTGTGTTGCATATGTGCACCACAATTGTTCAAAGGTGCATCACATCTCTTGTGAACCACATCTGACTTTGAATCAAAAAAGGTGAAAATGTCTAATTTCTACAATTCGATTCCAATAGATTAGGGTTTTTTTATTACTAACTTCTAATTTTTAGCTATGTGGCAATCATTAGAAGAAGAGTTTAATCAAAACTACTAATCTAATTTCATGCAAGGTGTGTGTTTGCAATTTTTTAAAATTTAGGAACCTTTGAAATTGACGCTTAAAAAGAACAATTGTCTACTATGTTTTGTGCACTTGAACACTTGTGAGTCAGTCTTGTCACCCAAGCTGTTGCATACATATCCTCTCCCCTTGCACATTTGTGTGATCCTGGGTGCATGAGAAATATGTAGTAGCTTCTTTATATTTTCAATAAGAGGCTTTCTTGGGAGTTCATCACCCTAGGGTTTGACCTCAAGCACATTTTTTTGATGGGATATATAAAGGGGCAAGAATGAAAGATGAGCTCAATCCACTCATTACATGCTAGGCATTCCTTTGTGGTCCTGGGTGATTTTTGACACAAGGAGTTGAGATTTCGATCTTGTGTTTGTGTATGTGGTGGTGTTTACAGAGTACCTCCACTACAAAATTTATGTTTTAGAAGCCTAAAGTCCCTTTTGGTCATGATTTATAGTGGTGCAAGGTAAAATTATCAATGCTTGAAGCTACTCACCATGTACTCCCTTGAGATATAATATTCTTGGGTTACTAGCAATAGCCTCTCAAGGAGAGAAAGAAGGTGTGCCTATGCCATTGAGCCTGTCACCCTAACTTCTAGCTATCCACTCTTGTATAAAAAGGTATTGAACAATTATTTATAATTGTTTAACTATCGAATCTTTTAGAGTATTTATCACTTTACTGTGAAGTGGGTCTACTACAAGTTTACACACCTTCTTGATTAGCTAAGTTGTGCTTACTTGTAATTTCCTTGAATTTGTTCTTACTAGTGATACCATTGGTCCTTAGGCCCTTTATCCATGTTACCAAGAGTCAAGTTGAAGATTCAAACAACCAAATCTATATTCTGAGTGTTTGTTGTGTTTTTTTGTCCTAAAATTGAAACTGTCCAAAATTAAAATTCACTTAGAAACCTCAAATTTTAGGTCAAAAAATAGTAAACCACATCTATCAAAGCCTGAACCACATTTTTCAAGTATTGAACTGCATCTATCAAACTATACACAACATTTATCTAGAAAGACCTAAGAAAAGCCAAGAATACATATCTATCCAAAAATGAGCCACATTTGTATGTGCGACGTAACTGCCCAGTACTACACCACATTTGTCAAATTTTAAGCCGTATTTATGGAAAACCAAAACACAACACATGCACCTTTTAGCACTACATCTATCAAAATTATCCAACGAATCTATCTATACTACAAATTTTGAGTCAATTCCTAAGTATCCAATTTACAGTACGAATTCAGACAGTGACCTCACATATAGACTAGAGACTTGTCCAGTTTATCCTTTACTTTCAACACTTTTCCCATTTTTCTAGAATAGGTTACATCCCTTAGCTTAATGTTTGTCATCAAACATCATAGATAGTAATCTTTATCTTTTGCATCTAGGAAACTTACCAGATCTTGATCAAACTAGAGTCATCTATTGGAGTGTCTTGGCCTCACAATTTTTTATCTATATTATCCATAAATTGAGCCTTAATTCATAAGTATAATTTAGGTTCAATTTTATCCAAACGTCATCCTAGTTTTTTCCCTTCTTGAGGTCCTAATATTCTGACCTATTATTTTGAGGGGATAAATTTGCATCAAAGGTAAAAGCAACACAAATAACATGAATTCAAATGCATAACAAAAGTTATACCTTTAATAACCCTCCATGGATTGAGCTCAAGAGTGCACCCAAGTCTTGAAGATTTTCTCAAGTTATTGGAATTTGGATTTCTCACCAAAATTCTATCATAATAAGGCTATGTGAATTCAAGATGGTGAAATGATGAGATGAATATCAATTTATAGAAATTGGGAGGAAGAAATGGAGGGCTAAGTTGCATGGTTGATGAAGGGCTAGGATTGATTGAGAGGGTAGGGTTTGGATCAAGGTGGTGTGGCTTATTAGCATTAGGAGAGATGATGAGGTGTGCTCACACATGTGTGAACACACCTTGGATAGAGAAGCCATTAATTTTGAAGGCTAGGTGTAAGAGAGTGTAAAAGTTAGTGGGGGTAGGTGGGATCTCACACATGTGTGAGAGGAGGTGAGAGAGTTATGACACTTGTGTTGAATGAACAAGACAAGTGAGAGGGGGGGTGAATTATTTGTATCAAATTAAAATATTAAAACCCTCAATAGTAATCAAATCCATATGCATTCATTAAACCCTTAATCTGTTATAATGTTTAAACATGAAAAGCAGATAATAGAAATTGAAACTACCAACACCATACACAAGAGAACACCAAATTTACATGGAAAACCCTAAAAGGGAAAAACCATGGTGAGGATTAGCTCACAATATAATTAAATGAAAAATCGTTACAAGGAGGCTTACTAACATAATAGGACACATTGTCCAGAAAGGTGTTACACCCTGTTTCCTAGATACCGAGTTATTTTTACCTTCATGAGTGAAAGTGTTGATAAATGCAAAATGTGACTTTAATATGTTTAGTAGGAGAATGAAATATTGAAATATGTATTAATACGTTATTGCTTTTGAATGAATGACTATGTTTATATTGATGAAACATGATGAAAGAATATGTATTGCAATGTGAATATTCTAATGCTTTGTTGATGCAAATATTTTATGATGCAAGTGGACTTCATGTGAACATATGACTACTATTATTATGTGCTAAGTTGAGTGCAGGAACAGGTTCGATCCTCCAGAAGAGAGGGGAAGTATCACTCAAAAGAGGAGATTGGTCTGGTAACCTTTGATAAGATCTAAATTGAGCTTTCACACACACACACGCACACACACACACTTCTAGTTTAGTAAAGTCGAGTCAGTAGTTTGGGAAAATGGTAAGTTATCCTTAGCCTTGTTTGAATAAGATTTAGAAGAGGTTATGATATTGTCTGTGAATGTTTTGATTTAGGTTATGTGTTTGAGTCTCTTTGTCATATGTGAGTTCTTCCTTATGTGTTTGTGTTTAATCGATGAGATATATACATAAAATGTATAAATGTACGTGTCAACGATAAACTCATACAAATGAGTAAATACACACGAGTATACATAGATAGACGTATCTACTCATGCTCATGGATGGATTACCCATATGCATGGGAATATCGAATGGACAAAGGTGACATATATATATGTATATATACACTTCGTGTATATATGTCTATCAATATGGTTGTATATATATGTGTTTAATTATCAAGACAATGATATGTATAGGATATATGCATATATATTTATAATGTGTGTGTATATATTGAAAAATATAGAGGTGTCCATATAAGCATATTAATACATACATACATACATACATATTTTATATATATATATATATATATATAAGTGTATATGTATATATATACACATGCATTATTGTTTTGTGAATTATATTAATATGAGTATTATGCATTCAAATATTGAATGATGCATTCTTTGTGTTTGTAAATTGATATATATATATATATATATTAATTAACATGTAATGTTAGATATATATTATATACATAGTATATATGTTATAATATTGACATAATGCTAGTTTAAAATACTTAAGTGCATATTTCATAAAGCACATTGCTCATATATAAAGTGGAGTGCATGAATAAAGGAATAGCACATGATGTATAAGTTGCACATAAGTTGTTATCATTGCATAAAGCATTTAAATGTTGTGTAATATATTTGTAGCAACATATAAAGATATATATGATATGGCATTATGAATTCATAACATTGTAATGAGCAGAGCCCGTGTGCATATTATGAGGAAGTCTTTAATTATTAAGACTTAGTCAAACCAAAATCCATGAGTTTTTAACATGCCAAAACAAGCTTTGACGTGGTCTTTATCAACAATGACCAAAGGAAAAGGGGCATGATGTTTAGGTGGTGCCAACTTGTGAGAAGTGTGAATCGATTAGAAGTCTAATTTTTTCAATATGAATTTCCAGATTGTGAAGCATTTTGAAATATGTGGAAGTGGTCAAGTATGCAGTTGGCCAAGTAAGTTGACCTATATGAGGCAATTACCTTGCATTTCTGATTATAATTCTTGTTGTCCAATTTGAGTATCAACTCATACACCTTGGCTATGTATGTGTTCATTGTGCAATGAATTTAGTTGCCACCTTTTCTTAACCTTGCTAAGTCAAATCATTTGAGCTAAGAAGTGCCATTCTTGTTATCCCATTTCTAGCCTTTAGTTGCTAACCTTTATGTATAAATAGAGGTGCTATCTACCTCAATAAGGATGCATATCCATATTCTTGCTGAGATTTTCTGAGTTGTTATTATTTGATTTTCTAAGTTGAGTGAGATTTGAGAGTTGTGAGAGGATTTTGAGAGTGAGAATTTGGTGGAAAGTGAGAAGGTTTTTTTGGGAAATTGCATACTAATTTAAGGGAAGGTTGATATAGGAATCCAATTCGGTCGATTGGAGCTTTGCACAAACAAGAATGCCAAATTCTACTCCTTTATGCATTTTAGGCTTTTGTAAAGATTGTATGACTTTGTTTGTCTTGTTTGAAAAGTAAGTTAGTTATTCTACCATGAATTGGTTATTGTCTTCTTTGGAGAAGTATGAAAGATGTTTGATAAGTCTAGTTGTTAGAAAACCTCAATAGAGGGTTATATGCATATACTATATTGTGTTACTTTAATGTGCTTTAAATACTAGGTAAACCTTCATGGACAATAAGGATGGTAATACAAAGGGAATGATGGAATGATAGAAATGTCATCATTGTTAGGTAGCAAGGTTATGTAAACCTTGATGGATAAACTTTACTTGATTAAATACTCACATCTCCTTGAAATAGGAAGTGAGTCTTAACCCTAGTGTTAGGGTATAAAATTAGAGGTTGTATTAATATTCAATGATAGGGTTGAGAGTTGTATTTTCTGGTTAGGTTATTATCTTGTTTTGAATTAGAGTCTATTCACATAATTCTAGAAGAGGACTCATATATCAGCAACCCAAAGCCATGGTGAGTAGAGAACTTGTAGGTGCAAAAGCACAAACCCATCTCAGGCTATCGTCCTCTATATTTTATGCAAATGTAGTAAACATGAGAATATTTGTGATATACTGAAAAAAAGGCTTTTATGATGGTAACTTGATCGTTACACTACTTTTTTTTGGAAACCCTAGGTTAGGAATAACCTATTTTGTAGGGTGGTCTATGTGATTATTGATTGAAGCAAATAAGTCGAGATTAACCTATATGATCTAATTGATCATTTGATTGTTGATTATACTTTCAATTGGAGTCGATTTATTGTCGAGGCCATACTTTTGAGTGAGTCTTTTATTGATATGATTAATATTTTGATTGAGGTCATTTATTGATGAGATTATACTTTGATTAAAGTCATTTATTGTTGAAGATTATACTTTTAATGAAGGTCATTTATTGATGAGATTATACCTTTGTTTGGAGTCATTTATTGTTGAGATTATAATCTTATATGGGAAATTTTATTGATGTGAATGTACTTTTGAGATAGAATCATTTAATGATGTGTTATGATTATCTGTTTGGTTAGTTGGTATGTTAGAATTACTTGAGTTACTTAAGTAGAAGAGTCAAAGTAAACATAAGAGGGAAATAGGTTATTCTTGAGGTTAAGGTTACTCCATGGTGTAAGAAAATAACCTATGCATAGGTTATGAATGGTCAATACAAATCTCGCTGGGAAGGTGGGTGAAGTTTTATGATGTCCACTCTAAATCTTGGGTGATGAATACTTTGGCCAAAGTAGTGTAAGTTTCCACTGTTTACACTGTCATTCACTTTGATCTAGCTTTATATACTAAGTAGGGGAATGCCATATGTGTAGGTTGTAGCCACTGTGTGATAGATCTAGATATGTAGGACACAACACCATGCTCAAGAAAGGTCAATTTTTATTATGAGGATACCAAAACAATCTCTTCATTGAAGGGTAGGGCCATCTATTAGTTTGGTAGATGTGTGGGGGACCGTAGTTAGTCTGTGGTTGGAAAAAAAGAGCTTGAGTAATGCTTTTCCTCATTAGTAGGTGACCAAGATTTGGAGGGCACCACGACCATTTGTATACCTAGTGCCAATGAGCTCATGGAAGCTATGTAGGTATTTATGTATCCATTTCTATGGAAGATTGTAAAAGAGGAAATGTATTCATGAAATTATGTAATATAAAATCAATACTATGGAAAGTTGAAATACTTTGTTGTAATGCAATGGGAAAATTTGGAATGATGTTTATTTAAAATATGCATAACATTATTATATATGCGAAGAAAATTTTTATTGCTATGTGTTGGCATCATAATTCATTTACTTGACGTTAAAAGCGTAGTTAAATTATTGGGTAGAACAACAGGCATGTTACAAAAGGCTCACAACCTAGGCTCACTGTTGGAATAAAAAGAAGAAAGAAGATATAATTTTAAATAGAGAACAAGATCTCAATGCAACAGATATTCCACCACAATAACTCCAACAACACTCACAACCTTCAAGAGATCAAGATATCTTTGCTCACTACATTCAACAATCTTGCATTATAGCTCGTACTGCATTTCACACTTTTACACTTAATTTCACATTTCAATACTCAACTCTATTCCACACCACATCTCACATCAATTCACCTTGAATTTATACCATCCATAAGTTGAAAAACATCTTCAAGTCAGCTACACTCACCTTACACTTTACAAATTCAAAATAGGTCGGCACTAAGAATTTTCGTGGTGGATAAGAGTGAAAGTGGACCAATACAAAAATTAACTAGGACCCAAATTAACTCTCACATGCCATGCTACACTTTCATTAATGCTTAAATATCTTCGAATATAGTGTAAACACCAAGTTGACCGTTACCCATGCAAACACCTTTAAACTTTGAATTACACGCTTCCTCAAATCCAAAGATGACTTGCAAACCACACTCCATGCTTCATCACTATCTAGAATATTCCTTTACCATCTTGAAATCCATCAAAATTCTTTGCAACAATTCACACCTCTAGAATGTACATAGCTTGTACATTCAGACTACACTGTTAAACACTGCAACTCTAAAATCCATCTTATGGAGTACCAGACCATGAATACCCTTGACACAAGCAAGAGATCAACACCATCAACATACCTTAAAAATCACAAGAACTAAAGAGCAACTGTAGAGAAACATAGAGAAAAATTATTTCTCCTAGACACCTTTGTAAGCAACATTGCAAAACTGGTTCACACACTAGTGAACATAACTTCCTTTGACCATCAATCCAGAAGCCAAAATTTTGGATATAAAAACTCTGAACACCTCTATCCAACATATCCAAACCACACATGAAAATATTCAACCCAGAAGAAATGCGAAGAAAAACTAGAACACCTCTGCAAACTAGAACACCTTATTTTATCAAATTTCTCAATATCCTTGACATCTTTACCATTACCACAGTCATGAACAAAATCTTATCAAAGTGACACCAGGGTTAACATTAGTAACGTAACTGATGACAATATATTGCAACTAATCAAAGAAAGAATCTCTCTCAATAACTGTACAACTGTCACCAATGACAACACAAGCTTGTTGGCATCAATGAAAACACCTTCATACTTGCAAAAATCTCCCCCTTTGTGGTGCAGGGCACCATAGGCCTCCTAATGCATGAAAGAGTTTAATGTTGTGTTTTTGGTTTTGAGTCATTTTTTTGATTTAGTAAGGTCTATTTAGACCATGTTTAATGTATTTTTCATGTTTTTGAGTCATTTGGTATTAGGTTGTGCAAAGTTGCTATGCAACTTTGCATTTTGTGCATTTTGAGGAAGTTGAATGGTCATGAGACTTGAAAGGTAGTTTTAGTCAGTTGTTTGGGTTGGTAAATGTTTAAATACATCATGTAATGGTCAAACCAAGGTTCTGGATGTGATTTTGTAAGTTGAACATCAATAAAGTTCTAGTTTCCTACATTTTTCTATTGTAATTTGCTGCTATAGGAGGTTGTACGGAATTTTACATTATAAAAGTGGTCTCAAATTGATTGAAGTTGATGTGGAATTGAATCTAATTTCCAAAAACCTTGGTTTCATTAAATTTCATTCAGTTTTGAGCATTTTAGAAGCATTTTTCTCCATATCGCTTTGAAAACCTAGGTTTTGGTGCTTTGAGGGAACAAAATGAAGTTTTGAGCCATTTTTCCAATGAAATGGCCTGATAACTGGTGGAATGGAAGTAATTAGGATGATTTTTGAGTTTATGAAATTTTTAGGAGTAGGGGTTAAGGATTTGGGCAAATGGGTTGATGCCTTAGTTGATTAGAGTCATGTTTTTAAGCAATTTAGATGCATAAGTGATAGGGTTTGTGGAAAATCTTTGAATAAATTTTTTTGGGTGATGGAAATTTTTTTTGTAGACCATATTTGACATGTTTGGGCTGGTGGTATAAGGGATTGAGCTCTGGGTTGTGAAAACCACAAAGTGACCTATCAAAATAAGCCTAATTAGGCCTTTTCCAAGCGTAGCAGTAGAATTTAGCCCTTGGTGTTCCAAAAAAATAACCATTGAAAATTTGATATGTTATCAAAGGGATTAATGGGTATCCAAAATGGGTCTTAGGTTGTGGGTTGTAGGTCTTATCTGAAAATTATGACAAAAATACCCTGTTTGTTGTGCTACAAGGAAAGGAGTTAATTTGTGAAGGAAATAATTGTGTTTAAGGTGTTAAGACTTTGTCAAGGGTTTGATTGAGTTGGTTTGTGATCCCCACCCATAATTTTCATCTTTTTTTCATTTATGGCAACATAAGATGTGAAAAACCATTAAAGAAAACATACAAAATATTCTCTCTATCTCTCCCTCTTTCAACCTTTTCCTTTTCCACATGACATCTCTTTCTCCCTCTGTATAATTTTTTTTTTCACATGAATTTATTTCTTCCCCTTTGAAATCAATGGAGAAGGATAGAATATTTTCACTGTTCTCCCACTTTGACATAGAACCAAGATACTTGCAATTGCTTTGAATACTCCCTCTTAGGAGTACACACCAATCAACAAAGCAACCTTTGCAAAATGACAATATATATTCCATACTGCAACAATGTCACTAACTACTCCCCTTGATAGGTAGCCACCAACATTAGTCTATACAAGGAATGAACCCATAGATCCACTAGACTAATGCATCTCCATATGCATTTAGTTCAAATAAGGAGGGGAAATAACCCCCAACTTCTCCCAAAGATACTCAAAAGTATCCTTAGGAAGATTCTTAGTAAATATGTCAACAATCTAATTCTTTGTAGGTACATATTCAAGCTTCACTTCACTCTCCATAACCTTCTCTCTCAAAAAGTGATGCCTAATTGATATATGCTTTGTTCTTGAATGCATCATAGGATTCTTTGAAATATTGATTGCACTTGTGTTATCACAAAAGATAGAAATAGGCTCATCATACACCACTCTAATATCCTTCAATGTTTGTGTCATCCACAATACTTGTGTGCAACAAGATGTTGCTGCAATATACTTAGTCTCTATAGTAGATAAAGAAACAAAATCTTGTTTCTTACTTAGCCATGATACCAATCTACATCTAAGAAAGAATGCACCACCACTTGTACTTTTTCTATCATCCACACAATCAACTCAATCTGCATTTGTGTAAGCACTCAATGTGCAATCAATATCCTTAGGATACCACAAGCCATAATCTGAAGCACCCTTTAAATATCTGTATATCTTCTTTACTACTACAACACGTGTCTCTTTAGGTTCTTCTTGAAATCTAGCCACAAGAAAAATTGCATGCATGATATATGATCTAGTGGCAGTTAGGTATAGTAGTCCATCAATCATAGATCTATACTTTCTTAGATTAGCCTTAGGGGATTCATCATCCTTACTCAGTTTGCAACTAGTAACCATAGGAGTACATACTAGTTTGGAGTCTTCCATTCCAAACTTATTCAAAATCTTTTTAACATACGTTGGTTATGAAATGAATATGCCTTTATCTGTTTGATTGATTTGTAGCCCAAGGAAGAAATTCATCTCCCCAAACATAGACATCTCAAACTCTTTCTGCATCTCTTTTGCAAACTTCCTGCACATAGCTTCATTTCCTCCAAAAAGTATGTCATCAACATACACAACCACTATCAAGATTCAATCTTCCTTAACTTTAAAGTAGAGATTACTATCTATGGTACCCTTATTGAATCCTTGCTATATCAAATATTTTTCCAATCTTACATACCAAGCTCTGGGAGCTTTCTTTAACCCATACAATGCCTTTTTCAATCTGCAAAACATATTAGGGTTATCTAACAACTGAAATCATTCTAGTTGTTCTATGTAAACTTCTTCCAATTCTCCATTCAAGAAAGTAGAATTTACATCCATCTGATACACTTTAAAGTTCTTATGTGCTGCAAATGCTAAAAACATCCTAATTGCTTCCATTCTAGCCATCAGAGAAAATGTCTCCTCAAATTCTATTCCTTCAACTTGTGCATAGCCCTTACACACAAGCCTTGCCTTATTTCTTACCACTTCTCCATTCTCATTCAACTTGTTTATGGACACCCACTTAGTTCTGATAATGTTTTTGTTTTCAAGTCTAAGAACAAGTTCCCAATTTTGATCTTCTCAATGTGCATAAGTTTTTCTTCCATTGCCTTCATCCAATTTTCATCTTTGCATGCCTCAATCACTGATTTTGGTTTGAATTTAGAAAGTAAACATAGATTTACCTCTGCTTCAACAGCTCTTCTTCTTTTCAACACACCTTTGCTTTTGTCTCCAATGATCTGTTCTTTAAAATGATTTCTTTGTACATACTTGGGGGTCTTAGGGGTCTTTTTCAGAGCTTCTTCCTCTTCATTTTGTACTTCTTTTTCTTTAGCTTTTCCTTCTTCTCTGTAAGCAGGTTCATCTAACTCATATCCAACTATTACCACTAAATTTATAAGATCTTCATCAACCTTGACATTTTCACCTTAAACAATCCTTCTTAGCCTTCTGTTGTAACATCTATAAGCTTTGCTTTTAGTAGAATATCCAAGGAAGATACCTTCATCAAACCTTGCATCAAAATTTCTTAAGTTTCATCATCTCTTCTAATATAGCATTTGCTTCCAAACACTCTAAAGTACTTGACAGTAGGAATCCTTCTGTACCACAACTCATAGGGAGTTTTTGTGTTGTTAGCTCTTGCTTGAACTTTGTTAAGTGTGTAAACAAAAGTATGAATCAATTCTCTCCAATAGAATTTTGGTAGATTAGCTTCCTTTATCATAGTCCTTGCAGCTTCTTAAATAGTCTTGTTTTTCCTTTCAACTACTCCATTTTTCCAAGGAGTCCTAGGGGCTGACAAGTGCCTTTTTATGCCATTATTCTCACAAAACATGTTAAATTAATTAGAGGTGAACTCTCCACCTCTATCATACCTCAAACATTTGATCTTCAAATCTATCTCATTTTCAACCATAAATTTGAATGCTTTGAATCTTTCTAGAGGTTCAAATTTTTCTCTAAGAAAAGTAACCCATGTCATTCTAGAATAATCATCAATCAAAAGCATAAAATACCTATCACCTTGAAGAATTATCACTCTTTTAGGACCACAAAGATCTTTGTGTACCAATTCCAACAATCTGGTAGAAGATTGTTCTTTTCCCTTGAAACTTTTTCTAGTTTGTTTTCCAAATTGACAATCTCTGCAAACAACATTGATAGGCTTTGTAATCCTCGATAGATCTCTCACTGCTTGAACTGAACTAATTCTAACCAAGTTATCAAAATTGATGTGACACATTCTCCTGTGTCATAACCATTTGTCATTATATGAGTCATAAAATAGTGACCATCAACACCCTTGAGCTGATAGATATTTACATTTGTCCTCTTTCTAACAACAATCACAATTTCAGAACCTGTTTTGATCTTACATCCATCATCCCAAAACATAATATTGTATCCTTTGCTACACATTTTTCCAAAACTCAAGAGGTTATGCATTAAACCTTTAACATAGTAAACATTTTTAGTATTATGCTTACTGTAGACATGTCAAATTTACATCATGCATAATCATATTCCATTCATCAAATAAATCAGGACTTTATTTAAATCAAACATCCATCATAATGCATTTCCATCATTTATGATTTAAATAAATCAGAAATTTAAGTCTTGAAAGTCAAATCATATAATCAGCATTAATTAGCATGATCATCATCTAATCCTGACCTAATGCTAATCACATCCCACTTGCACAATAAATCAATTTTATTGATTTATTAAAACAATCATTTTTCCCTCACCATGACAAGTCAAACAGGGCATTTATTGCTGTTTTTTCCTTGTCCCCCTCTCAGCATTTATGGCAAAATTTGAATTCAAATTTTCCCCCTCTTGGGCACTCTTCCCAAATCTTGCACATGCATCAACTAATCACATGATGACAAGTGTCCTTCTATCATTGGCTTGATCTTGATCCCACATTGGTCCCTCTTCAACAATCTTAGCACTTGATAATCTATAAATGAGAGGCTTCAACATTGAGCAAATCCTTCACAATCTTTATGCAAAGTCACTCTCTTCACATGGAGATCTGATTTTGTTCATCCACTCCACAATCTTAACAATTTCATCTACATCTCATGCAAGGTCATTTTCTTCATTGGAGAAATGATCTTGTCCATCATTATCATTAGCTTATCTAAAGGGGTTGGGAAAGGGCTACTTTCCACATCAAAGTAGCACCAATCCCCCTATGAGATGGTGTTTGAGTAGTTTAGGAATAAATGTCATGCTTATGTTGCTTATGATTTTATGTTAGTTTGATGTCGTTATTTCCTTTATGCTTGCTCAATAATTTCATAGGGAGAGGGATAATCTCATTTGTTCAACATTGATAAATTTATGCCATATTTGTCAATCTATGATAAAATGAAAGATTTTACCTCTCACATATTGGCGCTAGAAGGAGGGCTGTGAAAGAATCATTAGATGACAATGCCTTATTTGCATTTATTTTTATCATCTTTTAGCTTTCAGCATTTAAATCTGTTTGATGCATATCATGTAAATGTTGCAGACCATGAAAGTTTCTAAAAGTCTTTTCAACAAAATCATCTTGCGCATGTCCTGCAATTATAGAAAACATCTCCTTTTGGCATTCAATCCAATGGTCAATGTGCTGTCTCTATGTGTTCTTTCTCACACAGTGAGTGCTTCGCTCAAAATAAAAAAATAAAAAAATTCACGTGCCTAGTCTGTGCTTCACATTTCTCTGAGACAAATGCTTTGAAATTGCTATATAATCTTTTGAATCACCCATTTTTCCTCTTTCTGATTCTCGTTCATTACACAGGACATACTTTTTTAATACAGTCTTTTGGAAACTTTATTCGATTTCTTTTATAAGATTCTGAATAACCAACTAAACTGTTGTGTCAACAAGCTAAGGGTGCGTCCATTTGGTATTATTCTAAAAAAAAATTCTGATACTCTCCTTTACAGAGGTTGTTTTCTATGGTGGGATTGTTGTTTTCCTTCTTGTTACAGATCGCGTTCAGAAGCCTTGTTTCCAACCCTTACCAGACAAGAGAAGCATCAAAAATAAGCTCTAGGGGTACAAAGTTGTTTCAATAGCAACATTGGTTCTCAGTGTGCTCCTGCCACTTATATCCCTTAGTTTGTTGTGGCTGTGGACAGGGGCAACAACATCTACTGCTATCGCGCCCTATTTAGTGGGCCTTATTGTTCGGTTTGCATTTGAACAGTATGTCCAACATATAAAATCAGGTGTCTGCACTCCTGTTCCGATTTATTGTTCTAGGGTGAGATAGTCCAAGCGCATGACAACAGTGACTTTAAGCTGAATCTGTTCACCGTAAGATCCACGGCTTTAAGCTGCAACTTTGGTCGCTGCCCTCTGTCAGACCTGTTTGCTACTGCCTTCTGTCAAACAGTTCTCACGCCTTGTCTATGCTGACACTTTCTTTCTGTCAAATAGATCACGCGCCATGTCTATGCTTTCACGTCTCAAACACTCTGACAAAATAGTCCGCGCGCCTTGTTTATGCTTCCTTATTTTATCAAGAAAATCACAGTCTGCGCACCTTGTCTTTGTTTTCTCCCCACTTGTCTGTCTCTCAATGCTGGGAAAGCCTGTTGCCTTTGGCTCTACATCTGCCATTTACGTTTACTTGATCCGTCTGGTCATTTCGCCCGCCCGAGACACAATACACAGTACGAGCAAGGGTGGGCTAAGCGTCCCTTTTTGATGATTCATTTGCGGCTGTCACCACCGCTTTAGTTTCCAAAGCCTTTTCAAAACAAGTCCATTATGCGCATATGCTGCAAATATATCTTATTCTGTCAAAAGATTCACGTACTTATTTGCAGTTATTTCTCTAGATTCAAGCTGCCTCAGAGCGCGCTTAGTGTGTCGATCTAGCATTGAGTTTGGTGGAGGGAAAAGACAAAGGGGACAGTCACTGACCACCATGATGAAAGAAACTGCGAATTAAAAGCAAGATATCTTCATTCGTAGTGATATTAGTAGTAAACGATGACAGAGCGATTTCCACACATTAGCGAGTAGCCAGCGTATGAAGCATATGCAGATCCTGCAATCATCATAGGAAGTGACTTTACACCTGCTAAATCACATCAAAATCTTGCCGTTCATTGGTATTTTTTGAATACACCTCCCATCATCGTGCACAGTGAGTAACATTTAAAGCACTCGTTACAGTAGTGCACTGGTCCTGCAGTCATTACATCGAAATCTAATCCGCAGCTTCAATAAAATCTGCCTATGAATCAAATCCACCTGCACATTATTGAATGCCGAATGGAGACTTACTAGGCACAATCAAATAACTTATGATTTCTTTTCAGGTATACATTTAACGTACAATATCTTTGAAGTAATGTGCATTTATGATCTTCACTTATGATAGCATGTTCACAGGCGGATTTGGTGAAAATGGACGACTGCAAGGTTCCACATAATTTGTCTTCAGCAGAACTGGTATCGAAGTCTCACTGGGGTTAAATTCTATTTGATTTACTTTGAAATAAATGCTGCAATTGAGTTGTCAGTGCTATAATGATTTGAAAAAATTTCTGAATTCAACGAAAGCATTGAAGGCAGGTATGGTCGGCGAGCTCATTCATGGCGCAACCTGTTCGTTGGGTGCTTCACCCATTCATGACTCCAACTCATGTTATTTTAAAATGCTTTGACTGAATTGTCTGACTTTTTTGCACGACACTTGTAAAGTCTTATGTCATTAAGTTCATTTCTGAATATGCTTACTAGCTGTCTCCTGTGTCATAATCAGTTTGAAGAACTTTTAGGAAATTCTTATCAGCGAACCCTCCGTTTTGTACTTAATATATGACTTATAAATATATTATATATATTGTTTGTCATATATTCTCATTATCAAGAGGGCAAATATTTTTATATCAACTGTCAAAAGGTGCTGATCAGAAGTATATTTGCATTCGTTATTGAGTTAATATTTTGTTATTTATATTATTATCAAATTCTTTATAAAAGAATAGATAAATAGGTAAAGTAATAAAAATTCAATAAGGAATGCCAATGCATTTCTTATTTTTATTTTTCTTTTGATAAAGTTGACATGCCTTAATTTTTAGCTCTTGTTTGTGATATTAATAGGTACAAAAAATCAAACGAAGGGCAACCAAGGTACAAAAGCGAACAAAGGAAAAGCAAAGGTACAAAAACAACGAAGGCGAAAACCTTGCAAAGCAAAAGAGGAGGAGGATTTTTGTTTGAAAACACAATGTGTTTTTTTAACACTTTGATCAAAACTACTTCACAAAACGAAAACGAAAGGAGGGAAATGTTTTTTTGAAAACACAATGTGTTCTTTAACACTTTAAGTGTTTGATCAACACTTCACGAAATTGTTTTCCTTTTCGTTTTAGAACATTAGTTTTCAATTGGGGCTAAAACGAACAATTTCATTTTCATTGCAAAGGGCTTAAAACTAACCTTAGAACAAACTTACTAGATTTCGTTTTGGTTTAAAATTGAACAAGGCAAACTTCACACTTGATTTTGGTGCTTAAAATGAAGTCATCATTGCTTTGAGGCTAAAACGAACAAGTGCTTGATTGTGTTATTTTGTCTTTTGAGTGCGTATCCTCTCCCCTTGCGCTTCGTGCGATCTAGGGTGCAAGAGAAACACTCAAAATACATTTTATTGCTTTGAAACACTTCATTTTGGGCTTAAAAATTGAACAATCTTGTGCGAGTGTGAGTAGGGCATTTTTCGCGACATTCTCGCTCTTGTGCCATCAAAGATCGAATGAAAGGCTACTTGGTGATTGTGTCTTTGCTCGCTTACTATCTTAGAGGGCCTCAGCTTTGGGAAAAGTATCACCTACGACGACTCAACCGTAACACTCTAAGCCAAGAGTATTTCACTGATATAAATGAGATTTTGGTTAAACGCCATAATCACGCTGCTGGTCTGAAGCAAGAGGGATCCGGAAGGGGACTCTTGCCACGCGGTCAATCCCTACTTAACGGAAAGTCCTCCATTAGAACCTATGCTGAATTTGCCAAAATCCTTAATCGCTTTGTTGGTGCAAGAACGGGTCGCTCGCCTTGCACAATTTTACTTTTAGTAGAGATGGAAAGCATGCCATGGGAGGCTCTCATGGGTGTTGATGCTTGGTCACTCGCATAAGTGAGTGCCGCGGGAGGAGCCAGTGGGGTCAAGCATCTAACCATTCGCTAAAAATAAGAGTAGCTGGACTTGCCCAAGTGGGGACTCAACAAACATTGTCTATCACATCCATAGGGCTTGTAATTATTTTTTGTTTGAAAACACAGTGGGTATTCGAAAACATTTTGCAAACAAACACTTAAACATGATCATACAAATTTCAAACCCCTTTTGATAGAGCAAATACCTTTTGACAGATTTAAGTGTTGTTGCCTTCCCTTGGGATTATGTCCTTAGAGGTTTCTCATCACTTGAATTTATATCGTCATTTGCTCTAACTAGGGTTAACCTAGGAAATCCCTTTGCCTGAATTTCTTGGAACTCCCACACAACACTTTGTGGGAAGAAAAGGAATTTTGACATAGGACATCTTTAGTTTGAAACTTTAATCAAGAGAGTGTTTTTTGTAAAAAGAATACACTAAGAAAAGATAACAAATTGGACCCCACACATGTGTTTGATATCTTTTGGTCGTATTGGTCTTTTGATTGCTCTTAGAGAAAAGTGTGTTCTTCAATACCTTGGCCTAGTAAACAAAGTCTTTCTAAGTCTCTTAGGATCAAAATCCAACACTTCATTCACCTCAAACATTTATCAACATCATCCCACAAACAACTTTAAAGCTTTGAAAACATCATTACCTAGACTTGGGTACATTTCTGGACCAAATCAAAATCATTTGTTTAGTTAGGTGTGTTTGGATGAATCCTTCCACGCACACTTAGTTAAATTATCAACCATCCTTTGAACAAGTTCATCCTAAGATAACATCCAACATTTTAGGGTTTACAAGTTCATGATCCACATCAAACAATCAAAATCAAGCCCTAAGTCTAGCATTGATCCAAAGTTCCTAAACATTTGTCACTCGTATCATTCACACTTTATCCTCCATCTCGTCATTGATCCTAGAACACCTTAGAGGTCACTTTCATAACAAGGTCAAAACACAAGAAGAACATGGAATATAAACTTGATCCATACATCTTGGGTAATCCAAATCAGTTGAATCTTCAAAGCCTTGCAATGCCTATCAATTATCAAAATCCATGCATAGGATCATTTCCTTCGACAAATATCAATGGTACAACAAGTGTGGGTATGCCCAATCTGAATTTTGGAACACATCTCCCCATGATAGATTTCAATCAAAGTCCAAACTTACAAGTCTATCCTCCAAACAATCAATACATGAGTCTTCAAACGAGCAACATCATTCCACCAAATCCCTACAAACCAAATGTGGATGTACCAAATGCATTTTTTCGAAACATGAATCCTAACTCGGAAACCTTTGGAAAAATGATTCCCAATACCAACATTGTTCATCCTATCATGCCAAATCAGAACATTATCCAAAGTCAATTTTCCCATAATCCCATTCAAAAATCGCAAGCATGCATGCCAAAACTACTTGAACACAAGCCAAATCAACTATCTCAAGTGAGTCAAAATCAAAATCAAGAACAAATTTGGCGAGATCAAATTGCGGAACTTTCCAAAATAGTTGAGGCATTGCGCCAAGGGCAATCTCCACCACCATTATCAACATCATTCATTGGTTTAGGGATTCCCCCTTTACCTAACACCAATCATTTCACCCAAATCAATCCACATAACATCAATCAAACCATCACGACAAATCCTTTGAATATACCATCGACATCACACCAATGGATGGTATCTAATCAAACAACAACATTGATCCCAAATCAAAATACGGTCTCCCAAGGGCCTATCACCTCGGTCAATCCAACCATCACTATCCCTTCAATCATTCCAAACACCACTATCACTCCCATCACATCTCAACCCCTCACTACCATGATCGCTCCGAGCGTATCTCAAACACTTGTCACTACATCCAACACAATTTCAATCCCACCACCACCACCATTGCGACTAAGCCAAGTAAGCAATTACAATGCTTCATTCAAAGCATACCAACAATTGCTCCAACAATATGAAACAATTCGGCAAGCGCCTATAGCCACGCACGCTTCTCAAGCTTCACAGCAAAATCAAGCTCAAACATCGCTGCAACAACAACAAGCAACACAAGCTCAACAAGTGCAACAATCCTTTCAAGTTTCCCAAGCCTCTCAAGCTACCCAACCAACACGAGCACAAACACAAAAGATGACAACTATTGAAAACAAGGATCAAGATCAATCCATCACTGAGCACACGTTTACTTCATCCAATGATCAAATCGACATATGTCAAGAGTCACTTTTGAATCATAATCAAAATCCACCAACAAAACTTGACAATGAGCCAATTCAAGAAATGTCAACATCGTTTGACCCTATGGTCAAAGACATTGAAAATCCCTCCGCCACAATTGTCAAAAATAATGATCAAAACCTCTCCATCGAGGAGCACATTGAAGATATATCTACACAATCCGATGATCAACTCACCATACATCAAGAGCCATTTTTTAGTGATCTCTTCCAAGGAGTGTTAGGGTTATTTGATCCAATTGACATAATGCATGATCCATTGACCAATGATCATATTGAAAATGTCTCTACATCGCCTTATGAGTTAGAGGACATATCTCAAGAAGTTATTCCAAAGCATGATCAAAATCTTTCACTAGGGTCTAGCAATGGTCATTTCCAAAACATGTTGATCCCCTTTGACCGCATGGTTATAGATACTGAAAGAACCTTGAACCCTACACTTGAGAATATTGAGCCATTCCCCATGTCTCATAACGATGTCCAAAAACCCCTTGTAAGAAATCCATCCTTTGAAGCTACCCCATGTCAGGAACTTGATCTAAAGCATGTTGAAAGAAACTCCGAAATCATTCAAGATCAAGAATTTGAATCTTCGAGTTATTATAATGATCTAATGAACACTCTCTTATCCATGCAAGATGATCATATCCATGTAGCACATACTCCTCCATCTACCCATGAGATGCTTTCTACAGATGGACACATAGATGATCTTCATCAAGAACAAGATTGTGTTACACAAAAAGAGCAGATTATCAACTCCTACAGTCAAACTGAGTTATCAACATCAGGATCAAATATGTCCCAAAATCAGATTGAGGACATCATAAATAAAGATATCCATCATTATCAGCTCAAGAAAACAAGTCAGATAGAACATCCAGAGTTAGTAGAGCAGCAAATGGAAATAATGTCGTCTACAGTGATCATTGATCAAAGAATGCATTTTGAACAAGAGCTCTTCAAACAGGCAGAATCAAAGCATGAAGGTACTTCTACCATATTGGGGGCAACTTCGTCTCAAGCAAACGTCAACATAGGGAGCACAAGGATTCCTTATGATGAAGCTAGTGTCAATACTACAACCAGCCACGCCATGAATCTTCATTCACCCATCACCCCATCCACAAATTGGGACCAACATCAAAGGAAATATTTGAATCAAAGTACGAAGAACGTCATCAAATCAAAAGAAGCCGAGAAGCATAATGGAAAAATCAAATACATATGGATACCGAAGAATACAAAGAAAGATCATCCCTATAAAACTCCATCAGTCAAAGAAACTATGGGGCAAACTAAAAGAGGGAAAGGTATCCATCAAAGATGTCCGCAAAATCAAAAGCAGGCTTTTCAAGCGACGTACAAAGTGTATCAAGCAGTTGGTCCTACGCACACTTTCGTATCCACCCATCATTGCTCATCTTCCCAAGTTTGGAGAGTCAAAGGTTCCAAACTGTCAACCAATCCATCTCTTATCCCTAAACACACTCCATCCACACCTCCACGCATGATATCTAGTTCTTACATTGATCAGACATATAACAACCCTTCATCATATGATTCGTATAAGTAATTCATCGCGATAAAGATAGAGATGAGTTAACTCCCAGACGACGGCTGCATCAAGAATCCCAAAAGCCGCATTCAAGTGCACGATCTTAGCAGCAGCTCCTTCGTGTAGGATATCGATGGTACATTATGACAGAGGGATTTACGCCAACACCACTGTGTGGTTCAAGATGAATCTTCTCGTAAAATACAAAAAATCAAAAAGCAAAAAATCCAAAAAAATCAAAAAGGATTGAAAACAAGAAGAAAAAATTGTCCTCTAGTGAAAACCACTATGGTGGCGCTTTGGGCAAGACCATGATGAAAACCTGGCAAACAGGCGTCATGTGTATAATCGAGCATCTACGCGCGCCAGTTCTGATGAAAGCATCTCATCCCATCCATAATAAATCGGGCATTCCATCCATCTTATCCATAATAAATCCATCCATCCATGAACCATTTATCCAATCCATTCGCATATATCTGCATCCATCATCTTAGTTATCTTGATCTTGATGAAATTTTGGGGCACACTATACACTTGCTTATGATAAACATCTTGACATGGGCCGTTTTCATTGATCCCATCCTATGCAGCATTATCTTAGCTATGAAGCATTATCCAAATGAGCATTCGTTATCTGAACACCTTATCTTATCGCAAGATAAATCCTTGGCATACTTTGCGTGCTTACCATATCCATCCATCCATACACTTATCCGAGCATCCATCCATTACATTCCATACATTGCTAGACATTGGGGGCAGATATCTACATCTTGCTTCGAGAATAAATCTTGATCTATGTCCTCCAACTTATGTGGCGATCCGAACATTGGAAAACATGAAATAATATTGGTCAAACCACTCGTGAGCAAAAATCCGAAGCACTAGCCCATGGCATATTTTGACGAAAAGAAATTCCTTATTAAGCTTCATCTTTCATTGAACATCAATCCAAACAATCGATATCAGTCGCATCTAAGCTGCACGTCAAACGTCACATCAAATCATCCAAACATCTTTTGTTCAAAACCAAGCTTCATCAATCTTGATCAATCAAATCCAAATAAAAAAATCATCATCTCGAGCTATCCTTGTGTTGCTTAGCACTATCCTTGCATTGTCATGTATCCTGACAATGTTATCATTATCAATTCCTGGGATCATCCAGTCTTGCATTGTTGTGTATCCTCAACAATGTTATCATCATCAACTCTATCATCCTTGCATCATAGCATCCTCAATGTTATCATCATCATCAATCCATCAACTGGATCAATCCACCTTAGCTTGGTTTTAACAAAAATCCTAATTGCAGCACGGATTATCATTACACATCCATATCCAAATCGCCAAAATCATGCGAAAATCCAAAACACCCAAAATATTTCCCCAAAACATCAAAACATTGAATCGAATCCACGCCGCTCGAGCTTAAATCGTAGGCAAGGCTAATCTTTGATCACCCCAAACATCAAAATCCAAAACATCCTAAAACATCAAAATCCAAAACAGCCTTCAAAACATTTCAAAACGCCAAAAATATCCAAATATTTGAAAAAAAAATCCATCCGTCTTCTATTTCGCTTTCACCCGCAATAATCAATCATCCATAATAAACTGATCATCACCTTCATCCTTTGGCAAATACAAAATGTAAATAACAGCAGTATAAAATCAAGTTTCAATCAGAAAATCAAAAGCTTAACAACAAAACATTTAAAACAAAATCAAAGTCTTGATCATTTTCAAACATGTCAGTCGACCTTATATCAACAGCCTATCAATCAACTTATCAAACCATCATCATCCTATACAAAGCATGTCCTAGGATCCGCTCCGACAATGGGCACTTTTATCAAATCAACCACTTTGGGTAAACAAAACGACGTGTCATTAACATGTCCTAGGATCCGTTCCGACAATGGACATTATCTTTTGGCAATGAGTTTTGGCTCCCATCTTTTGAAACACATTCCTTTGGCTAGAGGTATGAAGAACATTGGCTTGTTTATGTACTTGATCTTTTCTTTTGATTTATCTTATTGCGCTCATTCCAAGGACCTCTTGATGATATCCAACTAAGGATTTAGAGAGATAGAATGGGGCAACTATCATTATCTTTTGTCCGTGTTTGTTGGACGCTTCTTGTAAAATAATCTCATAATACTTGCTTTGTTAGGGTACTCTAGCAAGGTTTCGTGATGTCAAGTGTGAACAAGAATACTCCTATCCTTGTTGAGTCAGTTCATCACACTAAGTACAACGGCCATCCTGGTCTCCTTTATACCTTGATGCATCGTATCACAAGTAGTTATCAAAAATAAAGCAAGTGATCCTTGAAAATCCCAACTTGATAAGCAAATCATCATCATTTATCATCATCATCATTCTAATAAAGTCTCACTAATCATGGGACTTGTTGGATCCTCTTGTCATCATCTCATTTCCGCACTAACATCATGCATCTGCCATGCATCCATCATGCATCCATCTTGCATCTACAAACAGTCAGCATATCACATATCATTCATATCATACATAATAGGAAACATCAGTATTTTGCATATCATCTCACATGCATATCATCATCATAATATAGATCTGTTAGTCTAAGCATATCATAAATCATCCGTTGCATAATCACAGCATATCACATCATCAATCTCATCCATCTCATCTCATATCATCATTTAAGTTGTTTAGGATAATATAGCTTTGTTATTCTAAGATTCTTTGAAATTCATTTTATCAGCCATCCATAACCACCTTATCATTTGAACCTCTTTATCGGGCTTAGATCGAATTCTCAAATCGAATCTTTTCGCCGACTGAGGGGCAATGTATCAGCACTTCTTTCTCACACAAGTATCTCAAAATCATGAAATTTTTAAATTTTATCAGGGTAAGTTATTCTTTGAACCACCCAACAAGTACATTGCTTCAAAGAGGGCAAATGTAGACATGTCAAATTTACATCATGCATAATCATATTCCATTCATCAAATAAATCAGGACTTTATTTAAATCAAACATCCATCATAATGCATTTCCATCATTTATGATTTAAATAAATCAGAAATTTAAGTCTTGAAAGTCAAATCATATAATCAGCATTAATTAGCATGATCATCATCTAATCCTGACCTAATGCTAATCACATCCCACTTGCACAATAAATCAATTTTATTGATTTATTAAAACAATCATTTTTCCCTCACCATGACAAGTCAAACAGGGCATTTATTGCTGTTTTTTCCTTGTCCCCCTCTCAGCATTTATGGCAAAATTTGAATTCAAATTTTCCCCCTCTTGGGCACTCTTCCCAAATCTTGCACATGCATCAACTAATCACATGATGACAAGTGTCCTTCTATCATTGGCTTGATTTTGATCCCACATTGGTCCCTCTTCAACAATCTTAGCACTTGATAATCTATAAATGAGAGGCTTCAACATTGAGCAAATCCTTCACAATCTTTATGCAAAGTCACTCTCTTCACATGGAGATCTGATTTTGTTCATCCACTCCACAATCTTAACAATTTCATCTACATCTCATGCAAGGTCATTTTCTTCATTGGAGAAATGATCTTGTCCATCATTATCATTAGCTTATCTAAAGGGGTTGGGAAAGGGCTACTTTCCACATCAAAGTAGCACCAATCCCCCTATGAGATGGTGTTTGAGTAGTTTAGGAATAAATGTCATGCTTATGTTGCTTATGATTTTATGTTAGTTTGATGTCGTTATTTCCTTTATGCTTGCTCAATAATTTCATAGGGAGAGGGATAATCTCATTTGTTCAACATTGATAAATTTATGCCATATTTGTCAATCTATGATAAAATGAAAGATTTTACCTCTCACACTTACCATGAAAATTGATTGAACCTATTCCACAAATCTTAGCACCTAAATCATCTCCAAATTTAATGAGTCCTCCATCATACTTTTCAAGTTTAACAAACTTACTCTTGTCTCTGGTCATGTGATTTGAGCAACCACTGTTAATAACCCAATAGTTCTTGTCCTATCTAACATGAAAAGCAGATACCAAAGTACCTCCAATTTTATCCTTTTTCTCTAGAACACTTTCCTTCACACAAATTTTAGAGTTAGCAAAACTAGATTCATCTTTTAAAGCCAATAACAAACATTCATTATCATCAACATCTCCATAATCAGATTCATCATCATAAATACCAACATCTTCTCTAACATAATATCTTTTCTTGATCATTTTTCTTTTGTTTTCCTTGTTCTTATTGTTTACAACTCTGTTTAGACATCTCGAAGCATAGTGACCTATATTTCCACAACTGAAACATTTGAAAGGTAATTTACCTTTGTACTTACCAGTTCCCTTTTTCATTCTTCTTACAAATTTAGCTTCCACATCATCAAGATCATCTCCATCTGAATATTCAACTTTTTTTGATTTTCTAGTCTTGAAAGCAGTCTCCACTTTTGCATAATTGTTTAGACCAATTTTTCTCATTTCAAATAAAGTTAGTTTGCACAACAACTAATCTCTAGTGTATGTATTAAAATTTGCAACTTCTTGAATAGCAAAAACCTTTTCACTATAAGAATCAAGAAGAGTTTTGAGAATTTTCTTTACCACTTTAGGTTCTTTGACTTGTGCACCAAGACCTCTCATAGCACTTACTAGTTCATCAACCCTCTGCATGTAACTTGTAATTGTTTCATCTTCAGACATTCACAAAGTCTCAAATTGTGTCTTCAAATTTTGCAACTTAGCTTGTTTAACCTTATCATCTCCTTCATAAATACTTTCTAGCTTATCCCAAACTTATTTAGTAGTTTCTAGATCCATAGCTTTCAATAATTCAGTATGTGCAAGACTACTCAAAAGAACAAACCTTGGCTTACCATTTGTTTCACAGGCCTTGATTTCATCACTTGTGGTTGGTCCATTTGGAGGTATGTATATACAATCTTCACTGCCTTAGCGACATCAAATCTAAGGTAAATCAGATAGCCTTCCATCTTCACTTTCTAGAATACATAGTCTGTGCCATCAAGCATAGGTATCTCCTTCTTACTCTCCATCCCAGATCTACCTTAAGTGGTTAAGCTTTTCTTGAAGGAACCTTGCTTTGATACCGATTGTTGAATGAACAAGACAATTGAGAGGGGGGATGAATCAGTTGTATAAAATTAAAACATTAAAACCCTCAACAACATTTAGATACATATGCATTCATTAAAACCTTAATCTGTTATAATATTTAAACATGAAAAGAAGATAATAGAAACTGAAACTACCAACACCATACACAAGAGAACACTAGATTTAAATGTAAAACTCTAGAAGGGAAAAACCATGGTGAGGATTAACTCCCAATATAAGTAATTACAACATTGGTACAAGGAGGCTTACTTCGAGAAAAAGACACACTGTCCAGAAAGGCTCACAACCCAAGCTCACTGTTGGAATAGAAAGAAGATAGAATGTTAAATAGAGAACAAGATCTCAATGCAACAAAGATTCCACCACAACAACTCCAACAATACTTGCAACCTTCAAGAGATCAAGATACCTCAACTCACTACATTCAGTAATCTTGCATTATAGCTCACATTGCATTTCAAACTTCTACACTTAATTTCACATCTCAATACTCAACTCTATTCCACACCACATCTCACATAAATTCACCTTGCATTTATACCATCCATAACTTGAAAAATATCTTTAAGTCGGCTACGCTCACCTTACACTTTACAAATTCAAAATAGGTTGGTGCTAAGCATTCATGTGGTGGATAGGAATGGAAGTGGACCAATAAAAAACTTAACTGGGACCCAAATTAACTCTCACATACCATGCTATACTTTCATTAATGCTTAAATATATTTGAATGCAGTGTAAACACTAGTTCAGTCATTACCTGTGCAAACACCTTTAAACTTTGAATTACACACTTCCTCAAATCCAAAGACAACTTGTGAACCACACTCCATGCTTCTTCACTATCTAGAATATTCCTCTACCATCCTGAAATCCATCAAACTCCTTCAAAACAATTCACACCTCTAGAATGTGCACAACTTGTACATTCAGACTACACTGCTAAACATTGCAACTCTAAAACTCATCTTCCAAAGTACTAGACCATGAATACTCTTGACACAAGCAAGAGATCAACACCATCAACATACATTTAGAATCACAATACCTGAAGAGAAACTGTAGAGAAATGCAGAGCAAAATCATTTCTCCTAGACACCCCTGTAAGCAACACTGTAAAACTGATTCACACATTGGTGAACATAACTTCCTTTGACCATTGATCTAGAAGCCAAAATTCTGGATATAGAAACTTTGAACACCTCTATCCAACATATCCAAACCACACAAGAAAATATTCAACCCAAAAAAAAATCGAAGCAAAACTAGAACACCTTTGCAAACCAAAACACTTTATTTTATCAATTTTCTCAAAATCCTCAACATATTTACCACTACCACAGTCATGAACATAAGCTTATCAAAGTGACACCATAAGTTAATACTAGTAACTTAATTGATGACACCATAATGCAACTAATCAAAGCAACAATCTCTCTCAATCACTGCACAATTGTCACCAATGACAACACAAGCTTGTTGACATCAATGACAACACCTTCATACTTGCAACAACTTGTCATTATGAGACAAGTTTGGGGAGAGGTGAAGGAATTTAAAATTAAGAAAATAATGATAATGGTGATTATACATGATGGTTAGATTAATTAATCAAGGATTAATTAATTTAATGGGGTAGGTTGAGTCAATACACCATGGGTTTATTAATTAGGCCAGACTTAAAATTTAGAGAATGGGATAATAATGATTAGGATGAGGATAAGGTTAATGTTACCAGATTTTCACTCATAGGTTCAATTAGGTGGAGTTTATTGATTTTAAAGTGAGAAAATGAGGTAAATTTTATTAACTTTCTTACATTACATTCAGATGTATAAATGAAACAATCTAGAAAGATTTCAATTACAAATTACTACATTCATACACATGCATGTAACATAAGAAAGATTCAGATATTTTCTGAACAAAGAAATCTTTATTGGATGTAAAAGTGTACATTATCTCACACAAGCCATGAGATTAACTTAAATTATTCAATACAAATTATGAAGAATTTATACATGAATAAGTAAAGAAAATAAATGAATGTGCATAGAAGGAAGGTAACCAGCCATTGCCTACGAATGACTAGTTCTGACGTGTCTTTCCATCTTGCTACTGTCTCGAGCTTCATCTGTCCCTTTTGGCCCCATACTGCTTCTAGTCCTGCATGTGATAGTAAAACTGTTGTTAGAACATGCTCTAAGCAATGACTGATTACAAACATTATATACACATTCACCCTATCCATGTAAAAACCAATCATAATGTGTATTAAAAAAGCTATGTGCACATTTTAGGTGTCCTAGAAAACCATTGGAGTCATCAAACACACCTAAATATACATGTTTTTTCTAACTTGTTTGCTTCATGTGCAGCTATAGGTGTAATCATGTTTTTGTTATTCAAGTTACAACATGAGTGGGAATTAATGAGGCTCCTAGAAGGGTTGAGCCTAGCTCATAACATACATAAGCAATATGAAGGAAAAGTAATCAAGTTATCTTTGCAATTAGTGAACAGGCATACATCTATAGTTTCACAAGCGATTATTGCTCATTGATAACAAGAGGTGTTTCAAGGATTCATTTAGAGGACAATTATAAGTAACAAGTAAAATGCCAAAGCAAGATACCATATCAATGTACGGTTCCAGAAGAAATGCATATTAAAGAATAGTGACATTGATATAATAGGATGCTTTAAGGACATTCACCTCGGAAAGGACAGTGATAGCTTTTTTGACCAACCTACAAGAGTTGCAACATTAGAAGCATCATTGTGGAGCAAGTGGATAGAAGCCATAAACATAAAAGTTGACAAAGGTTTCAATCCATGACACTGGCCTATAAGTGTCATAAAGCCTAATTACAGTCATAGGGAGCATTCAAGACAACAAGGAGAGATGACTAATCCAACTCAAGGCAAGTAACAGGATTGTCAGGGGCTCTACATAGTTATAGAGCTCAAAGTGGGAGCCTAGTCATTTAACAATAATACAATAATGGTTGTGCCATGAACAATGGAGCCCTTTAAATCAAATAACAGTGAGAAAAACTTATACATGAAATTCAAGTAAAGAGCAGCTAATGAAAAATAGATCTCTGTAGTTTTGTTTGTAAAGGTGCAATAATAGAATTATCAGATAACAAACACAAATGACAAGGGAAGAAAAAGCCAAGAGGCATCATGAATGAAGACAATCATTGGACAACCTGACAACCAAGTAGGTAGTTATAATATGTATCAGTATTATCAATGCTAAATGGAGTGATGATAGAATAAAAGGACAGTGATTTGTTATGCACATATAATAAACATGTTTCAAGGTGACATTACTTTTGAGGAATAACAGTGAGAAATAACACTACTATGGTTTAATAAACACATAGTTTACAAAAAATGACTGTGGTGGATTGCAGTCATCAAAGAATAGTAGGTTCATGCTCTTTATCTTCACATTTGTGTCATTTAGGTCAGTGAAAGCTATAAATTTGTAAAATACAGTGATCTAATGGTAGTCATATGTCACTAGTTTTTATGGTATACACTGTGATATAAATATAAATACAAATGGAAAAGTTGATCCATTGTCTTTCAAGGAGTAGGGTTTTTAAATGAGACAAACCCTCGAACAAAGCTACAAAAAAAGAAAACTCTTAGAGTGAAACTTTTCATTTTGAAATAAGGGTTTTATCCATTTTAGCCTAGAAAAAAGAATACAATCTTCAAGCTGCAAAATGTATGTAAAGTATTCCAAAGTAGACACAGCCATTAGGGATTTTTAAAACTCGGAAATTTGTCAATCAAATTCCCATGGCGGCCTAGAGTTTCCTTTCATTTCTACCATGAATATTTTTTACATGAGCAAGGGTTTATAATTTGTGTTTACACAACTAGAAATAGAAGCTCTGTAACCACGACCATGAAGTAAAGAGGATAAGAAAAGCTACAGAAATGAAGTTTTTTTTTTAATGCTTCTACAGAAAATCAAAGTATGGCCACAGTCTACGAGAGGGGTGAGCTTTCCAGAATCAAAATGAATACCTGTCAACAACAATGAAATGATTTTGGTCAAAGAACACATGAAATGCAAGAAAGAATCATCTTTCTTAAGTGATAAAACCCAAAATACATGAGCAAAGGACAAATAAATTCTTTATTTGTTGTACAAATGATTTCCAGGTTTGCATCAAATACTGAAAGATCTACAAAATTAAGGGTAATATATAGAAAATATGAGGCCTGCGGCCCATAGTTTTTTTTAAAATCTTATGTTTTTTGCAAAATGAAAGTCTAAACTTCAAGTTGATGCAAGGAAAGTATAGGATATAAAACTGTGGCTGATAAGACAAGTAAAGCAATGCCCTAAAGGTTTCATAAATCAAATCCTCAAGAAATACAAAGAGGCCATCAAATTCCTTGTAGGTATGATGAAAGAGCTGAGCTACATAGAGAGTAATGAAAGCTATGGATATTTTCAGGAGAATACTTAGAAATAAAACAGTAAAGTCAAAGTATTTTTCTAGAATACTTACCATAATTTCTGTAGGTCAAAAATGCAAAAAACCCATGGCCTCATAAGACAAGAAAGCTTACAAAATCTTTCAAAATGCATAGGGATCTTCCAAATTTGAAGACAAGACCAAATTTATGATGTCTCAGACCACAAAATTTGCAAATGAATGGCATACAAAATAGAAATTTCCAGCAAGAAAGGTCGATAGAGTTTCATATGGCAACGACCGAGCTTCTTCCTGAAGCTTCTAAAATGAAATAAAGGAATGCCTTGTTTCCATTTTTTTTTTTAGGGTTTCAAACCCTACATCAAAAGCCAATGGAACTTAATGTTTTTACTATTTCTTTTAAAAAGAATGTGATGCCACTAATATTCCGTATATCTTAAGTTTGCCTATGTTTTAAACTTAGAAATTCTTATTACTTAAGACTATGGTCGATACATGAAGAGTTAGGATCTTTTCTTTTTGCATTTACTTTACATATTGTAAAATGTTTAAATTTAAATGATGAATTAAAATGTTTACCTTTTAAATGCAAAAAACATAGGATCATATGTGCATTTGACCAAGCCATGAAGAGATGAAGATATGCTTCTATTTATGACAGAGAGAGCATATAGAGGAGTTGAAGTTTGTTTGCCAACACATAGAGAAGATTTAGGAGGCTCTTTATTTACCTTTTGGAAAATTTTGAGAGCATATAGGCATTAATTTATTATGCCTTTATCATTGACATGGTCAAATTTGACCTTTTTCACTCTTTGGAGCTCACCTATGGGAGATCTTTTTGCTATATTTTTGTCTTTTCGAAGCCATCCAACCCCAAGAAGCTTACAACTCCTATTTTGGTGGAACCACTTGAGCTTGGCTACTTATGCCTTTTGTAAACTCATTTTAACTTAGTTCTTTTTATGCAATTTCTGGAGATTGTGACTTTGGCAGTCCTTTGCTACAATTTTGAGCATGTCTTGTAACTCAGTTTTGGGATATGATATACATATATACCTTGAGTACTATTGATTGTATGGTGTTGCCTTTTCATTATTGTAGTTTTGTGCATAATCTAGTGATCGATCAAGCTGTTAGTGAGGTATTTATCTCCTTATAGTTTTGTCTTACTTTTCATGCCTTTTCTATGAAATATACTTATACAGGTTACAGGTTATGTTTAAATAGCATTTAGCTTTTGAACTGTGAAAATTTTATTTTTCTTTTGAAGATAGTGCACTCAAACTTTCCTGTGAAACATTGATGTATAAGTTTATAGAAGTGAATTGTGCAGTTTAGATGTTATCAACAGTATTCAAGTGTTTCAAAATCTGGAGTTTCATGATCCTTTTCAGTTAGGTGTATCACCATAGGAAGTAATATTCACAACTTACAGTTTTATTCATTTTCAGTAATCCTTCCATTTTCCCTTCAAAAGAATCATTAGTTAGGTGATAACTGATAGGAAGTCGGCCTTCTCTAAAGGTTTGGTCTCATTCAAGGTATCCAATCCACACCTTGGGATCAATCTTGTGTTTCACTAGATTGTTGAATTCTAAATTCAACAGGGTGCAAATTTTAGTGATAACAGTTAATTAATCAAGGATTAATTAACTTAAATGGGATTGGAAGAGATGAGGATAGTGATGGGATTAATTAATAATTCAATTATTTATTTAATTAGAAGAACCTTAGTCTACGAGGTGATATAATTAATTAAATAGTAAAATATTTAATTAATTATAAGAAGAAGATGGAATAATTAATTAAATGATAAATATTTAATTAATTAAAGTTGGGAATGGGTAAATTAATTAAATAATAATATTTAATTATTTAAGAAGAATTATTGTTAGATTTAGGGCGACTACATTTTGATGTGACGTCCATAGTGATGCTGCGTCAAAGAAGTTTAAAATTTTTCCCTAATGGATTGGGAGGTGAGTTGGGAGGTGACACCCCCTCGAGAGACTGAGCAAAAAAAATGGAAAATATTTTTGGTTGGCATCTTGAAATATGTGGGTTAGGATGATGTAGGGTGGTGCAGAAGAGAAAATTAGCAAACAGTAGGAGAGGAAACAAAGAGACGGGCTTGAAATGGGGTAGGAAACAAAACATTTGATGCATCTAGTATAGAATAAATTAGGGTTTGGGGGAGAAATTAGGTTTAAAGCCTTTAAATATGCCTTAGGGGGGCCCAAAAAGTCATTTTCAACCTTGTGATTGGTGGAGAGGAGCTAGGAGGGAACAAGGAGGTATAGCTCAAATTTTGCAACATCTGCATCATTTAAAGAGGGTTTGAGAGTACTAGCAACCAGAGGATGTAGGTAACCCAGTATGTGCCATATCCATTAGGATTTAGGCTAGTTTAGGAGTATCAAGATAGGTCAAATTAGGGTTTGAAGATTGGGAAAATGGGGGTACAACTTTGTAAAGCTGTGCTTAAGGGCACGATCATGGTGCTTCCATCGCAAAACATAGGGCCTTCAAAAATGCTGTACCTGCGATGCATTTTGGCACCCATGTCAAAAAATTTGGCACCTATGCTTATCATGCCTATGTGATACACACTTGGCTAGGTAGGGGGATGGGGGGATAAAAAATTTGGTGCTTCTGTTAAAGCAATGCTTTCGTCGCTAAGCATCACACCTAGGGGTAAAACTGATGCACCTACACAAAGTGGCACATGGGTTAGAAAAGCATGTGCTTGTGTCAAAAGAAATGACACTTGTGCTAAAACAAAACTGAAACTTTACAAAAGTTGTAAGTGTGTGAGGGGTTTAGTAGAAGTGAACAAATGATTTGATTTAAATGACTCATGTTAGTGCATGGGATGATGCAAGAGGAACTAAAGGTCCTCCAGTCTTAGGAGCAACAGATGGAGATCATGGCGACCATTTGGGAGTGATTGACGCCTATGGATGATGATTGGCTTCATATGATGGGCTTGTACTTTATTTCATGGATTCCTCAAATTCATGCTCATTGAGCACTGATGACAACACTAGTGGAGTGATGGCATAGTGACACAAGTAGCTTCCATTTACCTATGGGAGAGGCCACTATCACTTTGGAGGATGTGTGTCAGATCATGTGATTATCAATTTTTGGCGATCTCGTATAGTATAGACTTCATGGTGTGAGGAAAACACTATAAAGGGTATTTATGAATAGGGATTTTCCCATCAGGGGTGTGGAGTTGGACCTGGAGGCTAGGAGTGGGCAGTGGCTAGAGTTGTCACAATTTATAACTACATTGATTACAGGCACCTTGATGCCAGACAAGAGATCACACTAGTTTGAAGTAGGTTGGGTAGGAGTGTTGGAGGGGATGCTTGCAAATGGAACAATTTATGCTTGGGGTGTCATTGTTTTAGAAGATTTGTATCGAGAGATACATTACGTAGAGTATACAGGGATGGACAAAGTCTAGGCGTGGGAGTGACTTTGCTACATGTCTGGGATTTTGAGCATATTATAGTGCTATGGCCAGTGTGTGACAAGAAGAGGGGGGATGGGATTCCATATGTGTTCATGTATAATGGATTTAGGAGGAATCATCACATGGGGGAGTTGGATCATTAGTAGAGGGTGATAGATGAGCTTGATACTTTCATTTGGTGCCCATACCTTGGTTGTGAGGTGTGGGAGGATGATCACATGTACATGCCATACATATAAAGGATACATTATTTGACTGGGAGGACCCTAGTAATTATTGAGAAATATATCCTTGTTCAAGTGTTACAATAGTTTGGTCAAAGACAGACAAAGCCACAAGAAGAGGCAATTTTTGCTTGGGTAGTGCGAGAGAGGGCCACATGGGGCAGATACATAAAGTATGATACTGCCTTCTAGAGTTGGAGAGATACTCCTATGGTTGTGTGGGATCCATAGCCAGGGGTTGCAAATGCAGGGACTACATGTGAGTATGAAATGTTGTGGGAGAGGCATAGTCTTATCCATTTGACCATCCCTCATGACTAGTTAGTAGTTGTGGAGAGCAACAACAATGATAGTAGTGGTAGTGAGAGTGATGATGGTAGCGGTAGTGACAACAAAGGTAGTTATGATGATGAGGAGAGCAATGAAGGGGATGATGGGAGTAATGGTGATGATGGAGGAGGTGGGGATGATGGAGGAGATGGGAAACATCATCGAGTGTGACATAGAGGTGGGGATATGTAGTCACAAGTACAGGCCTTGACCATAGAGAGAGAGATCAACTTTGACAAGACCAGGATTAGGCTAGATAGGACCATCTATAGGTGGTTGGGGAGTGAGACATGGCTAGGGAAGATATGGCCTGATTACAAGGACAGGTGGATGGTTAGCTGGCATCAATTATAGTAGAGAGGGATGTAGCGAGGGTCAAGGTTGCCCATTTATAGGAACTGCTGGATGGAGGGGGTGGTGGGGATAAGGGAGGAGGGGGAGATAGATAGATGGCAATGATCATCATAGAGTGAGATTAGCTCCATACAGATGTGGAGAGATTGAGGAGGGAGTGAGACAAAACTCTCCAATTTTGAGGGGATTGAGGACTAGCCTACACATTCTTAGAGTATGGACGAGTCACTAGAGAGGCTAAGCCATGGAGGAGACTATATGAGGAGGCCGTCCCAAAAAATTAGAGGGTGGCTAGTGTTACCATCAATAGTAGGTCTCATAGGCCAGTGGCATCAAGGCCATAAGTGGCTATGGGACCTCCATGGCCACCACAACGAGATCCACAACCATCACACAAATCTCCTGCTAGACCATCCTAGTCAGATGCATGTAGCACGGGGTAGCGTATGGGAGATTGATTATGAATTTTTAGAATTTTTTCTCAGAGGGGGATCACCTTTTGTACACACACGACACTTTTGTACATGTTGTATCATGACATTGTATTATTTTGATGACATATATATGATATGATGGATTCAACCTATATGATTTATGCAAATGTGGAATTTTATTATGATGTTGACATATTTTATGTAGGATGGTTATGATTATGCATGTGCTATGACATCATGCGATTTATGTTTATGGTTTTATTTGTGATGGATATGATGTTATATGATTATTATGTTGTGATGGATATGATGATAATTATGGATGCATGAATTTATGGAAAAAATGGTTTAATGCATTAATGAGCATGTTTATGTATAATAGCTTAATAGTATATGGATGTATGAATGTAATTAATGATGGACGAATAGATGTATTTATGTAATGGTTATAATGCATGTAATGTTAACAAATGGATAATGATATTGAATGATATAAAGAGCTCTAGAAAGGGTATCAAAAGAAAACTTGGTCAGGAAATGGGAGATTCCTTAACCAAAGTTGTTAATAGTATTAGGTGCTTTGTGATAGTTTTCCCTCTCTTAGTCATTATTTAATCATGGTGACTATGTAACATGGGGTGGCCTAGGTGATTATGGGGAGGTGCATTATATTATTTTTTGGTTTTTATGTCATGATACAAAATATACTTTGGTCTAGGTATGTGGGGAGGGAGATAAGGGTGTGTGGATTAGATGGGGGGTTTAGGTTTAGGGATAATGAAGACGAGAAAGTGCATGGAGGGGGGGGAGGGAGGGGGATTATGCTAGAAATATACGGTGAGAAATCCTTAAGTTTGATATAGCAAAGGACATTATGCCTTGGTGGTATAAATGACCAAAGACACCATCATGTACCTTGCATGGACTTTTAGACTCACAAACACATACAAAAAAAATATTATTTTTTATCGTAAAATGATTTCCAATGACCTTAGTGGACCATAAAGGGGATCAAAAATGTTTTGTCCACCTCTAGCTAAGGCATCAACAATCATTGTTGAATCGGGATAATCACAAACATGCCATACAAAAATTACTCACCCCTACTTCATACCTTGTCCTTGACACACCAAGATATGAAATGATCTAGGTGGCCTTGACTTGGTGACTCTGTAGGTTCAAGATTGCAATAGATAAATCCAAAAAAAAGAAAATCCAAATCTCTTACCAAGGGTAAGACTAATAGATGTTGTCGAACCAAGGAAGGGTTCATCCTATTGGGCAAAGATGGAGGAGATTGCGATGGGTGGCAAGCGAAGTGGTGGTGTTTTAAGGATCCCATTGATTTTTTAGCATTAGGGTTTCATGCATGCATGATTTTTGTTTGTCTTTGTATCATTTTTCCAAGGGTGATGTGGGTGGTACATTTGAGGTGATGAAATTTTATTATTGGTGGACTTTTATTATGGTATGGTGATGGTTTAAGCAACTAGGCATGGTGAGGATCGCTTCTCACTACATATGATATGTGGGGGTGGTGAAATGAATTGTGGTATGTAGGACAGGTGGAAAGTGCAAATCACTTCATGCCAACTATAAATTCACAGCTTATAAAAACACTATAGTACTATATAGATGTGCAATACATTCCTCATGTGTATGGTAGGTACAAGAGTGCAAATCCTTTGTACTGACTATAAATTTGTGTCTTGTATTTTTTGGCTAATTTTCAACCAAAAGTAATCCAACAGTAAAATAATCATGTATGGGTGTGAGACTTATATTGGGCATGAGTGGCGTGTGAGGGTGGTAATCATGTATGATATCTTGTTTATTATGGGAGCATGGATAGAGTGACATCAAGGTGGGGATGTGAGGATATATATGATATGTAGTGTATGAATGGTAGGGAAAGCTCTTTGAGCACACAATCAGGGTGGGTGTTACAAGCCATAGTTGGGGAAAGATGGGTGGATTTTATTATGGATGGTGTTACAAGAATGAAGGTGTTGTCATTGATGTGAACTGGTTAACTGGTTATCAACTGGTTGTTGTTGTCATTAATGTCATGGATGCAGGTTATCAGTTGTATATGTCAAGGATATTGAAAAAATTGTAATGTAGAAAAGTTGCAAGTGTTCAGAGGTTGCTCTGGGTTTTGTTATGATATTTTTTCCTATGTTTGTGTGGTTTAGATATGTTGATCATGGTTGTTGGAAGCTGCTATATCCAGATTTTAGGCTTTTGATTCATTGTACAATACAAGTTATGTTCACTAGTTGTGAACTGTGGTTTTCTAGTATCTAGTTGAGGTCCAGGAGAAATGAAGTTGCTCCAAATTTCTCTTTGGTTGAGTCTTATGACTCGTGGTTCTAGATTTAAGTTGTTATGATTATGTTGAAGTTAATTTTGTTGTCTTGAAGGATTGGATCGTGTTAAGGATTGCATGTGCTCAATTGTTCTATGTGTTTTACACTGGTTTCGCTGACCTTGTGTTAAACACTACCTTCAAAGTTCATGAAGTGTGTTGGACTTAATTGGGTCCTCTCTTAGCATGTGTTTGGTTCACCCTCATTCTAATTCCACCCTAGAATATTTTGGCACCAACCTAATTTGAATTTAATGATGGATGGCCGACTTTGATATGTTTCAAAGTTGAAGATGTTATAAATATAGGATGAGATGTTGGTGAAAGATGGACAAAGAGATAAGTGCAAAGAAATAGAGTAGATAGATGCAAGATAGATGGGAAAAAATGTGTGTATGTGATGCAAGTGTGGCAAATCAGTGCAAAATCTAATTACTGAGTTTTCAGATGCAATGAGTTGAAGGTGTACTCTATCATTCATGCATGTCTACAAGTGGTTGAGCAAATTGTGGTGGAAATCTTTGTTGCATTGAGATTGTCTTCTCTCTGTGACATATCTCTTCTATCTTCTTTGTATCTTTGTGGCAATGAGCCCTCCGAGTGGTTAACCCTTGTTGGATAGTGAGTCCCGATTCAGACAGTTTGTCTTGTTTTGGCAGTGAGCCTTCTCTGGTAGCAAGCCTTTATAATCGGTTTTGACATTCTCTATATTGTGAGATAATCTTTACCATGGTTTTTCCCTTATTGGGTTTTCCACGTAAATTTGGTGTTATTGTGTGTGTATTTGTTTTCATTTTCTGCCTTTGCACTTAATGATTAATCATTTTAGCAGAGTAAAGGATTTGTGATTGATCTAAGTTTTGGTGAATGATTTAAAGAGTAAAATCTATTACAATTGATTCACTCCCCCCTTAGTTTTCTTGTTCAAAAATTGGTATCATAGCTTGGTTCCTTGGAGAAGAGCTTAACTGCTTAAGGAAGGTACATGATGGATGGCAAGATCACTTTTGAGTATCTAAAGTTTGATGGAACTAATTATGCTATCTAGAAAATACTGATGGAATAATATTTGGAATATTGTAGATATGATGTGGAGAAAGCTTACAAGACTGTTTACACTCCTCTTGCTAATGGTACGAGTATAGCTGATGAAATCAAGGGACATGAAGTGAACAATAAGGCAAAGTTCATTTTGAAGAATAGCCTTGCACATTTTGATTTGATTAAAGTTCAAAACCTAAAGACTTCTAAAGAAGTTTGGGATGCTTTAGAAAAGGTGCATGAAGGAGATGAAAGGGTCAAAGAAGCAAAGTTGTAGAATTTGGAGACATAGTTTGAACTCCTGCATATGTTTGAAGATGAGAATGTTAAATCTTATGTACATAGATTAGATGGGATAGTAGGTGAAATGTGAGAACTTGGTGCTACAATAGATGAATCCAGGATTGTAAATAAGATTCTTATAACTCTCCCTGATGCATATAGTGAAAAGGTATGTGTTATTGAAGAACATATAGACTACAAGACTCACAAAAGATCAATTATTGGGAACTATGACATCTTATGAGATGAGAAAGTTGAATTTGAGAAATGGATCCAAATCAGAAACTAATTTTAAGGCTACAAGAGCTGAAGATCTAGATGAAAAAAATATTGATGAAGTAGAAGCTAACTTTGTGAGAAGGATGAAGAAAGGCTCCAAAAAGTATGAAGGTAAGTTACCCTTTAAATGCTTTAGTTGTGGAGGAATAGGTCACTATGCTTTGAGATGTCTAGAAAGAGCTAAAAAGAATAAACAAAGATTTAACAAAGAAAAAAAAGGTAAAAAGATCAATAGAGCATATTATGTGAATGAGGATGCTAGTATTTTTGATGAAGAGTTTGATTATTGAGATCTTGATAACAATGAATTCTTGTTCTTGGCTGTAAAAGATGAACCTAATTCGACTAATTCTGAAAAATAGGTGAAGGAATACCCTTCGTAGAAAGAGAATGATGAAGGTACTGTAATATTTTCCCCACATGCTAAACATGAAAAAAACTATTGGGTTGTTGATAGTGGTTGTTTAAATCACATGACCAGTGATAAGAGTAAGTTCATTAAACTTGAAAAATATTATGGAGGCTTAGTTATGTTTGGAGATGATACTGGTGCTAAGATTTGTGGGATAGGTTCAGTGAGTTTTAATGGCAACCATAATACTGATAATATTTACTATGTTAAGGGCTTAAGGCATAATATTTTAAGTGTTAGATAGATGTGTAGTAAAGGATATAATCTTGTATTTAAGGATGAAAGATGTGAAATTAGGAAAGACTCCAGAACAATGATTGCTGTAGGAAAGAAGTCTGAAGGAAATATATATCAACTTAAGGGTGTTGATGGATGATAATTTATGACTCAAATTAATGACAGTTGGTTGTGGCATTAGAGAATGTGTCATATGAATTTTGGTAATCTAGTAAGGATTAGTGTGGTACAAGCCGTGAGAGATTTACCGAGGATTACAAAGCCTATTAATGCTATTTGCAAGAATTTTTCAGTTTGGGAAGCAAGCAAGAAACAAATTCAAATCAAAGGAACAATCTACTACTGGACTGCTAGATTTAATTCATACAGATCTCTGTGGTCCTACAAGAGTAAGAAGTCTACAAGGTGAAAGCTACTTTATTTTTTTGATTGAAGATTACTCTAAGTATACATGGGTTACATTTCTTAGAGAGAAATTTGATGCATTAGATAGATTCAAGAAATTCAAAGCTATGGTTGAAAATGAGCTAAATTTGAAAATAAAATGCTTAAGATATGACAAAGGTGGTGAATTCAACTCCCATGAGTTTAATATCTATTGTGAAGTTCATGGAATAAAAAGATAGTTATTTGAACTCCTCAGGAGAATGGAGTTGTTGAAAGAAAGAACTAAACAGTTCAAGAAGCTACTAGATCAATAATTACTGAGGCTGGTCTATTAGAAGTTTATTGGAGAGAAGCTATTCACACTACTGCTTTTGTATTCAATTGAGTTCAAGAAAGAGAAAACAACACTAAGATCCCCTATGAGCTATGGTGTGGAAGAATTCCTATTGTTAAGTATTTCAAGGTATTTGGAAGCAAATAATACATTAGACGAGATGAAGAAAATTTAGGAAAGTTTGATGCTAGAAGTGATGAAGGTATTTTTCTTGGATATTCTACTAGAAGCAAAACTTATAGATGTTCCAGTAAAATACTGAGAAAGATTGTGGAAAGCACAAATGTCAAGGTTGATGAAGCAATGAAGAATTTTATTGATGTTGATGGATAAGGTATCTGATGAACTTGATTTTGTAAGGATTGAAGAAGCCATGGAAGAATAGGAGGAGGATGGGAAAGAGAAGCAAAATGAAGATGAAGAAGCTCTAGTGGTGTTCCCTAAGACACCTAGATATATGTAGAAAAATCATTCAAAAAATCAGATTATTGGAGACAAGACAAAAGGAATATTGACAAGAAGCAGAGCTGTTGTTGGTGAGATAAATATGTGTTTACTTTCTAAAATTGAACTGAAGACTGTAAGTGAAGCATGTAAAGATGAGCATTAGATGGAAGCTATGAAATAATTTATGCAGATTGAGAAGAATCAAACTTGGGAATTGGTCCCTAGATCGAAAGATAAAAACATTATTGGATCAAAGTGGGTATTCAAAAACAAGCTGAATGAGAATTGAGAAGTGGTCAAAAATAAAGCAAGGCTTGTGTGTAAGGGCTACTCACAAGTAGAAGGCATAGATTTTTAAGAGAATTTTTCTCTTGTGGAAAGAATGGAAGCTATTAGGATGTTCTTAGCATTTGCTACTCATAAAGAATTCAAGGTCTATCAGATGGATGTTAAGTCTACATTTTTGAATGGTGAGATAGAGGAAGAGGTCTACATGGAACAACCAGAAGGATCTCAATTGTCAGATCAACCAGATATGGTTTGTAGATTGAAGAAAGCTTTATATGGATTGAAGCAAGCTCCTAGAGCTTGGTATGCAAGCTTAGACAGGTATATGATTCAACAAGGTTTCAACAAAGGTATGATAGATAGTAATCTATATTTTAAAATTGAAAATGACAAAATCTTGATTGTGGTTTTATATGTTGATGCCATTATCTTTGGAGGAAATGAAATTATGTGTAAAATGTTTGTAGAAGAAATGCAAAAAGAATTTAAGATGTCCATGTTTGGTGAGATGAATTTCTTTCTTGGGCTACAAATTAATCAAACAGAGAAAGATATTTTTGTTTCATAGTCAAACTATGCGAGAGAGATGTTGAAGAAGTTTGGGATGGATGGTTCCAAGCCAGTATGCACTCCTATGCTGACTGGTTCCAAATTGTGTAAAGATGATGATTCACCTAAGGTTGATTAGAGAAAATATAGATCTATGATTGGTGGACTACTGTATTTGACTGCTACTAGACTAGATATTATGCATGTAGTCTATCTTGTGGCTAGATTTCAAGATCCTAAAGAAACACATGTTGCTGCAGTTAAAAGAATATTCAGATATTTGAATGGGACTTTAGATTATGGCTTATGGTATCCTAGGGATACTGACTTTACACAAAGTGCTTATACAGATGTAGATTGGGCTAGATGTGTAGATGACATAAAAAGTACAAGTGGTGGTGCATTCTTTCTTGGTTACAAATTGGTGGCATGGTTGAGTAAAAAGCAAGATTCAGTTTCCTTATCTACTATTGATGTTGAGTATATTGTTGCTGCATCTTGCTGTACACAATTTTTATGGATGAAACAAACATTGAAAGATATCAAAGTAATGTATGATGATTCTATCTCTATCTTCTATGATAATACAAGTGCAATTAACATTTCAAGGAATCTAGTGATGCACTCAAGGACAAAGTGTTGAAAGGAACAATACAACTAAGAGGGGGGTGAATCAGTTGTAACCAAACACAAACTCAAATATTCAAACACTTATCAATTTCTTATCCACTTAATTCTGTTATCAAGTATGAACATGAAATAAAAATAACAAAAAACAATATCAACATAGGAAACACTAGATTTACGTGGAAAACCCTATGAGGGAAAAACCATGATGAGGATTAACTCACAATAGAAAGTAATAGCAAAAATAGAATACAAGAGGCTCACTACTCAGATACAAAGGCTCACTACCTATAGAAAGGACTCATTGTCTAATAAGGAGGCTCACTGCCTACAGATACAAAAGATAACAAAAAGATCCACCATAATAGATTACACACATCCACAACCTTGATCAGAAGAATTGTAGACACCATTAGCTCACTGCTTTCAGGAATCTAACATATTAAATTACTACTGCCTCAATTCACTTTCACACACTCTACTTCTCACACTTGTGGCATACTTGATTGATTCATTCACAACATCTCAACTTGTATTTATACCCTCTTCAACCTTAAAAACTTTCTCCAAGGTCGGCTACACATGCTTCATTTCATAAATTCAAATTAGGTCGACAACTCAACATTCTCAAGGTGGAAAGGAATGAGAGTGGACCAAACAAACATTTAACCAATACCAAAAGCAACATCTCAGATCAATCACATGCTTCCTCAATTGATACTTATCCATCGTACGAAGTGTAGACACCAAGTCAACCAAACCTAATGAAAACACAAATGAACTTTGAGGTACACGCTTCCCAAACAAGAGAATAACATGTAGACCACGCAACACGCTTCACCACACACCAGAACACATCTTGGAAACCTTTAGATTCATTTGCATCAGCTACAACAAACTTCATACTAAGAACACTCTTTACCAATCTATCTAGACTACACAAACACACACAAGAACTCTAGAACTCACCTTCTGGAGTACCAAACCATGAAATTTTTTGCTAGAACACATAAACCACCTTAAAAAACCTTCTACCAAATCCACAAGACCTGAAATAAACCAGCAAAGGACTGCGAAGTAGAAAAATTTCTCCTAGTCTATAGAGAAACAACTCTGCCAACTGGTTCACACACTGGTGAACACAACTTTCACTCTTCAACAAACTAGTAGTTACAAACCAGGATGTATCACCAAAAAATGTCCATAAACAACACTTTAGATCCTCACAAGCATATGATCAATATAGAAGAAATACAGAGCACAAACTGGACCACATTCTGAACATACACAACTCTTAATTCTCTATTTATTCATTTTCTCAAAAGCACTTGGTAACCCATTAGATCAACACACCTGCAACACCATAAAGATAGCTCCATGTACTCACAACATCTCAACGACATCTCAACTATACATGCAAAATATGCAACATCCTGTACTGTGTTGACATCAATGAACCATTAATGACAACACCACCAAACTTACTCATACTTACAACAATCTCCCCCTTTGTCATTGATGGCAACACATGATGTGAAAAATATCAAAGACAACATCCATTTCATTCTAGCACTTAGACATCCTGTACAACATTCACACTCTCTCAATATTCCTGGCAAATACCTTCTCTTCCTCTTTTACTATTTTTCACATGACTCTCTCTCCCCCTTTGACATCAATGGCAAAGACCAAAAGCTCTGATCACTCCCCTTTAGGAGTGCACCCATTTCATACTGCAACAATGAAACTTTCTACTCCCTCTGTGGAATAGACCCAATCATCAGTCCAAAAAAATGAAGAATCTATAGATTCACTGGACTGATGCACCTCCACGTGCACCTAGTTCAAAGGAGGGCCAATGACCCCCAAATTCTCCCTAAGATACTCAAAAGTATCCTTTGGAAGGGCCTTAATAAAGATATCTACAATTTGATCCTTTGTAGGCACATACTCCAACCTGACTTTATTCTCCAACACCTTTTATCTCAAGAAATGATATCTGATAGATATGTGTTTTGTTCTTGAATGCATTACTAGATTATTTGAAATGTTTATAGCACCTGTATTATCACAAAAGATAGGTATAGGCTCATCACATATTACCCCTATATACTTCAAAGTTTTCTTTATCCATAACACTTGTGTGCAACAAGATGTTGCTGCAATATACTCAACTTCAGCAGTGGATAGAGAAACTAAATCCTGTTTCTTGCTAAGCCATGAAACCAATCTTCCACCAAGAAAGAATGCACCTCCACTAGTACTCTTCCGGTCATCCACACAACCAACCCAATCTGCATCAATGAAATCATTCAAGGTAAAGTCAGTATCCTTAGGATACCACAAGCCATAATTCAGAGTGCCTGTAAGATATCGGAATATCCTCTTCACAATTGTAACATGTGCTTCTTTCATTTCTACTTGAAATCTAGCAACTAAACATACTGCATGCATGATATCTGATCTAGTAGCAATAAGATACAACCGTCCACCAATCATAGATCTGTACTTGCTCTAATAAGCTTTAGCAGATTCATCATTTTTACTTAGCTTACATCTGGTCACCATAGGAGTACTAACCGGTTTGGAGTCATCCATTCCAATCTTCTTCAACAACTCTTTCACATATTTGGATTGTGAAATGAATATTCCCTTATTAGTTTGATTCACTTGAATACCAAGAAAGAAATTCAACTCACCAATCATGGACATTTCAAATTCTTTTTGCATCTCCTCTGCAAACCTCTTACACATACCTTCATTCCTCCAAAGATGACATCATCAACATACACTACCACTATCAACATTTTGTTTCCTTCCACCTTGAAATAAAGATTGATGTCTGTGGAGCCCTTATTAAACTTTTGTTGTGTCATATATCTGTCCAATCTTGCATACCATGCTCTGGGAGCTTGTTTCAGTCCATAAAATGCCTTTTTCAACTTGCAAACCATATCTAGTTTATTTGATAATTTAAATCCTTCCGATTGTTCCATGTACACTTCTTCTAGTTCACCATTCAGGAATGTAGACTTGACATCCATCGGGTATACCTTGAAATCCTTATAAGCAGAAAATTCCAAAAACATTTGAATAGCCTTCATTCTTGTCACAGGGGAAAATGTCTCCTCAAATTCAATTCCTTCAACTTGTGAATAACCCTTTCATACAAGTCTTGATTTGTTTCTCACAACTTCTCCATTCTCATTCAACTTATTCTTGAACACCCACTTTGAACCAATTACATTTTTTTTTCACAGGTCTAGGAACTAGTTCCCATGTTTGATTCTTCTCTATTTGTTGCAATTCCTCTTTCATAGATCTTACCCAGTTCTCATCTTTGCATGCTTCATTTATAGACTTAGATTCAATCTTTGAAAGTAAACACAAATTTACCTCAGTTTCTACCTTGCTTCTTGTCTTCACACCTTCACTCTTATCTCCAATTATCTGTTCTTTAGGATGATTTCTCTGTATATACTTAGGAGTCTTAGCAACAGGTTCCAAAGTTTTTTCTTCTTCTTCAATCTATTCTTCTTCTTCTTCTTCTTCTTCTTCTTCTTCTTCCTCCTTATTATCTTCTGGTATTTGTCTGCAGATAGGATCATCTAGTTCAACTTCACTTATCTCAATAGGTCTGTGCATATCGTCAGCAACCTTCACATTAGCACTTTCAAGAATCTTTCTCAATCTTTTATTAAAGAATATATATGCTTTGATGCTAGTTGAGTATCCAAGGAAAATCCCTTCATCACATCTTGCATCAAACTTCCCAAGATTCTAATCATCTCTTTTAATGTAACATCTACTTCTAAACACCTTAAAGTACTTCATAGTACGAATCTTTCTAGTCCATAGCTCATAAGGAGTCTTTGTGCTGTTACCTCTATTCTGAACTCTATTAAGAACATAAACAATAGTGTGTATTTCCTCTCTCCAGTATACATTAGGTACATTTGCTTCTTTCATCATGGTTCTTGCAGCTTCCTCAATAGTCTAGTTCTTTCTCTCAACAAATCCATTTTGCTGTGGAGTTCTAGGAGCAAAAAAAATGTCTCTTTATGCCATGCTCTTCACAAAATGCATTAAACTCACTAGAAGTGAATTCTCCACCTCTATTAGATCTTAAACACTTGATTTTCAGGTTCACTTCATTCTCCACCCTTGCCTTGAACACTTTAAACCTATCCAGAGCCTGAGTCTTCTCCCTAAGAAAAGCAACCTATGTCATTCTAGAATAATCATCAATACGGAGCATAAAATACCCATCACCATTTATATTTACTATTCTTGTAGGACCACAAAGATCTGTATGAATTAATTCCAACATTCTGATAGTTGATTGCTCTTTTCCTTTAAAATTACATCTTGTATATTCCCCAACTAAAAACTTCTACAAATAGTATTAGCAGGCTTTGTGATTCTAGGCATATCTCAAACAACCTCTCTTGAACTAATCCTAACTAGATTATCAAAGTTTACATGTCCCATCCTCCAGTGCCATAGCCAACTTTCATTAACTTGAGATACAAGGCATTGACCATCAACACCCTTAAGCTGATAGATGTTTTCATATGTTCTCCTTCCTGCATCAACCATAGTTATGAATCCTTTTATGATCTCACAGGTATTATCTTGAAATACAAGCTTGAAACCTTTGCTACACATTTTCGCAACACACAAAAGATTATGCCTTAATCCCTTAACATAATAGACATCATTAGTGTTGTGTATTCCATCAAAACTAATTGGTCCTTGCCCAATGATCTTAGCATCTCCAATCATGACTAATCTACCATCATACTTTTCAAGTTTAGTGAACTTACTTTTATCTCTAGTCATGTGATTAGAGCAGCCACTGTCAATCACCCAATAGTCTTCATCTTGTCTAGCATGAAAAGCAGTAACTAGAGTACCTTCCATCTCATCCTTCTTGCTCTCCGGACCACTTTCCCTTGCACATCATCCATAGTTAGTAGGCACAAATTTATTCTCTAAGGCTAGAAACAAGCATTCACTATCATCACCCTCAAAATCAGATTCATCATTAGAGATTCCAACATCTTCTTTAACATAATACAACTTCTTATACTTCTTATCCTTCCTGTCTTTATGATCCTTGTTCTTCTTATGTGTAGCTCTATTTGGACATCTTGAAGCATAATGACCAATATTTCCACAATTGAAACATTTAAAAGGTAACATACCTTTGTACTTACTAGTACCTTTCTTCAACTTCCTTGTAAAGTTTGCTTCTAACTCATCTGAATCATCACTATCTGGATCATCTTCTATCTTTGTAGCTTTAAAAGCTGATTCTATCTTCTCCTTTTCCTTTCCAAACTTCCTCATCTCAAATGCAGTCAAGGTGCCAAATAGCTGTTCTTTAGTAAACTTCTTAGGATCATATACTTCTTCAATGACTGAGAACTTATCACTATAACTCTGTGGTAAGGTCATTAGAATCTTTTTTATTATATCTTCATCTGCCATACTACCTCCTTGATTCCTAACTTCATTTGCTGCAAGATTAACCCTCTGGAAATAGCTTGCAATATCTTCACCTTCATCCCTTTTTAGATTCTCATATCTGTGCTTGGTTGTTAGCTTTTTGTCAATTTCACTCTATCATTTCCTTCATAGAGATCTTCCAACTTTTTCCAAACTTCATAAGCAATGCCCAAAGAAATAACTTTTGTTCACTCAGTCTTAGATAAAGTACTGTAGATTGCATGCCTCAATTTTTCATTCTCCTCATAAGAAAAAACCTCATCTGTAGTAGTAGGACCACTTGTCGGTGCAACATACTTCATCTCAACAACCTTCCAAGTATTGTAACCAAGAGAAATTATGTAACCTCTCATCTGCATTTTCCAGTCACTATAGTTAGACCCATCAAACATAGGGATTTCCAATTTATGCACCATCGGATCTACCTCAAGCGGTTAAGCTCACTTCCGAGGAACCAAAAACTATGATACCAATTGTTGAAAGGAACAATACAACTGAGAGGGGGGGGGTGAATCAATTGTAACCAAACACAAACTCAAATCTTCAAACACTTATCAATTTATTATCCACTTAATTCTATTATTAAGTATGAACATGAAATGCAAATAATAGAAAGAAATATCAACACAGGAAACACCAGATTCATATGGAAAACCGTATGAGGGAAAAACCACGATGAGGATTAACTCACAATATAAAGTAATAGAAAAAATAGAATATAAGAGGCTCACTACCTACAGAAATGACTCACTATCCAACAAGGAGGCTCATTGCCTATAGATACAAAAGATAACAAAAAGATCCACCACAACAGATTACACATATCTACAACCTTGATCAAAAAAATTGTAGACACCGTTAGCTCACTGCTTTCAGGAATCTAACACATTAAAGTACTGCTGACTCAATTCACTTTCACACACTCTACTTCTCACACTTGTGGCATACTTGATTGATTCATTCACAACATCTCAACTTGTATTTATACCCTCTTCAACCTTAGAAACTTTCTCCAAGGTCGGCTACACATGATTCATTTCATAAATTCAAATTAGGTCGATAACTCAACATTCCCGCTGTGGAAAGGAATGAGAGCAGACCAAAAAAACATTTAACCAAGACCAAAACAAATGTCCCAGATCAATCACATGCTTCCTCAATTGATACTTATCCATTGTATGAAGTGTAGACACCAAGTTGGCCAAACCTAATGAATACACAAATGAACTTTGAAGTACACGCTTCCCAAACAAGATAATAACATGCCGACCACACAAAATGCTTCACCACACACCAAAACACATCTTGGAAACCTTTAGATTCATCCACATCAACTGCAACAAACTTCATACATAGAATACTCTTCACCAATCTATCCAAACTGCACAGACACACACAGGAACTCTGGAACTCACCTTCCCAAGTAGCAAACCAGAAGCACTTTTTCTAGAACATAGACACCACCTTAGCAAGCCTTCTACTAGATCTGTAAGACCTAAAACAAACCAATAGAGGACTATGGAGTAGAAACATTTCTCCCAGTCCAAAGACAAACAACTCTGTCAACCGGTTCACACACTGATGAACAAAAATTTCACTCTTTAACAAACTAGCAGCTACAAACCAGGATATATCACCAAAAGATGTCCATAAACAACACTTTAGATCCTCACAAGAATAGGATCAATATAGAAGAAATGCATAGCACAAACCAGAGCACATTTTGAACATACACAACTTTGACTTCTCTATTTATTAATTTTCTCAAAAGCACTTGGTAACCCATAAGATCAACACACCTACAACACCATAAAGATAGCTCCATGTATTCGCAACATCTCAACAACATCTCAACTATACATGCAAAATCTACAATATCCTGTACTATGTTGACATCAATGACAACATTAATGAAAACACCACCAAACTTACTCATACTTGCAACACAAAGCATATATATATCAGGTATCACTTCTTGAGAGAGAAGGTTGTGGAGAATGAATTAAAGCTTGAGTATGTACCTACGAAGGATCAAATTGCTAATATATTTACGAAGGCTCTTCCTAAAGATACTTTTTTAGTATCTTTGGGATAAGTTAGGGGTGATTTCCCCTCCTTTCTTGAACTAGATGATATGGAGATGCATTGGTCCTATGGGTCTATGGATCTTTCTTCTGGACTGATGTTTCGGTGGCTACCTCTTAGGTGGTGTCATGTTTTGTCATTGAAGAGTATTCTATATATATTTTTTTATGTCAAAGGGGAAATCAATGTAAAATATCATTTTCCTTTGCCATTGATGTCAAAGGGGGAGATGAAGAAGATGTGAGATGAGGAAAATGTGAAAAAAAGAGATTATCTACTAAGGGGGAGAAACACGAAATAGAATCATGAAAAGTGTGTGTAGAGCTGGTGTGTTGTCTTTGATGGTTGAGAAAGAGACCTAATAGATGGTGTACATGACCCTACATATCAGACCTATTTGCTAGGTTTTCACCATGGTACTTTCCCAAGGTGCCACAAAGTGGTTTTCACCATTGGAAGAATTTACTATTTTTTTGTTCTTTTTGATTTTTTGCTTTTTTTTGTATTTTTTGTATTTTAATTTTTTTGATTTTTTTGGTTCTTCTTAGGTGAAGAATTTTTTGAGATGAATAATATTCATGGGCTCTTCAAGGGGATTTCCCTCCATGGTAGCGATATTCCCTTGATCTATATTTTGTTGTAATAATATAAGGGCCTAGCCAATTAGGTTCAAACTTTCCTTTCTTTTCTTGTTCTTGTAGATTAGGCTAGTTTTCCTTAAGGACAAGATCTCCAATAGTAAAAGATCTAGGCTTGATCTTCTTATTATAGTTTATGTGAAGCCTGTTTTGGTATGCTCTTAGATGATTAAGGACACTCAAGCATTTTTTATCTAAAAGCTCCAACTGTTGAAGGTGTGCTACCCAATATTCGTTGTCGTCAATGAGGTGTTGTAATGAAATTCTCAAGGATGGGAGCTCAACCTCTATTGGAAAGATAGCTTCGGCACCATATACTAGGGAATAAGGTGTGGATCCAATGGGTGTGCAAATACTAGTGTGATAGGCCCACAAGGTGGGGTTGAGTTATAAATTCCAATCTTGACCAACTTCATTGACCATTTTCTTTAGGATTTTTAGGATTGTTTTGTTTGTGGCCTCAACTTAGCCATTTCCTTATGGGTAATATATAGTGGAGAAATGATGTTGGATATGGAATTGTTGGCATAAATTATGAACCTCTTGGTTTTGAAAGGATGTCTATTGTCTGTGACTATGGAGACAGGAATACTGAAGTGAAAAATGATGTAATGGAGTATTAATTTGGAATTTTTTCCCCTGTAACATAGGTCATGGGTATAGCTTCGACCCACTTAGTGAAATACTTAGTGGTGGTTATTATGGCCATTTGATGAAGTAGGGTGTATCTTGCCAATGAGGTCTAGCCCCCATCATGAGAAAGTCCATATAGTAATAATAGGCTACAACTCTTGTGATGGTGTGTGAATCAAATCATTGTGTTGTTGACAAGGCTTGCAAACTTTCACCATATTATTTGCATCTTGTTCCATCATAGCCCAATAATATTCTGTACATAATAACTTCTTAGCTAATGATGTTCCAATAGAATGGGCCCCACAAACACCTTGATGCACTTCACTTAGGGAAATTTAAGCTTCTTCTGAGTCCAAGCATATCAGGAGGGTGCCATCAAAAGCATGACGATAAAGGGTATCTCCAAGGATGGTGAAACATGATGTTCTATGAATGGATTGTCATTGTGAGGATGATAGGTTAGGTAGAATGGTGTTATTGCGTAAGTATTTGTATATGTCTTGATACCAAGGAGAATTAGGACCAAAAATATTACAAGTCATTTCAGATTCAAGAATATCATAAGTGATGTTGTTTAATCAAAAACTCATATTGCTAACTGTTTTGTGTAATATCAACAAGGGAACCAATAATAGCCATGGCATTAGTTGCTTTGTTGTTTATTCTTGGTATTTGATTGAATTGGATTTTGGTGAAGTACTCTTTGAATTTGTTCACCATGCATTTGTAGGGTGATAACTTGTCATCCTTTTTCTGATACTCATCATTTACCTGTTTGATGACTAACTGAGAATCACCATAGACTTGTAATTTTGCAATTTTCCACTGGATAACAAGCTTTAGTCCTGTTATTAATGCATCATATTTTTCCATGTTTTTGCAAGGAAATTAAATTCTATAAGACTTAGGGATGAAATTTCCTTGAGGTGTAACAAAGAATATTCTTGCCCCTGAGCCATGTGTAAAATATCCATCAAAATACATATTCCACCATGTTCCTTCTTCTGTAATCAGGATATTTTCATTAGGGAATTCTGTCAATAGTGGGTGATTATCTAGTAGAGGAGCTTCAATGAGTTGATTAGAAACTACTTGTCCTTTGATAGCCTTTCTATCTACATACTCGATGTCAAATTCATTGAGGATCATGATCTATTTAGCCATTCTTCCTCTGAGAGTTTCCTTTGAAAGTAGGTACTTTAATGGATCCACTTTAGAGATGAGCCAAGATTTGTGATTGAGCATGTAGTGTCATAGTTTCTTGGAATAGAAAACCACTACTAAACATGCTTTTTCTATCCGGGAATAATTCAACTCGCTTCTAGCTAGTGTGTGAGATATGTAGTATATAGCTCTTTCTTTCCCTTTGCTGTCAAGATGAGCCAATAATGCCCCTAGTGCCACTTGAGTAGTTGATATACACAAGAGATGTGGTTTATCTACTTCTGGTGGTACTAGGATTGGTGTTGTTACAAGATAATCCTTAAGCTATTGGAAGGATTGTTGACAATTATTATCCCATTTAAATGTGATATTCTTGCGGAGTAGGTGGGAGAATGGTTGACATTTATTGACCAACTATGTAATGAATCTTCTAATTGCTTTTAATTTTCCTTGTAGAATTCTAAGTTGTTTAATGTTCTTTTGTGGAGGAATTTCCATTATATATTTTACTTTGGATAGATCTACTTCAATACCTCGACAATAGACAATAAATCCCAAGAGTTTTTCAGATGTAATTTGTATTTCTCTAGCCGATCAAATATTATTTCAAGCACTTCAATTTATCCATCTATTGTTTTTAATTTTCCTAGAAGATCATCCACATAGTCCACCATGATATCATGTAGCATGTCGTGAAAAATAATAGTCATTGCTCTCTGATATGTAGCCCTTGCATTTTTGAGTCCAAATGGCATTACTTGGTAGCAAAATGTTCCCCATGGGTTATGAAGGATATCTTATGATGGTATTCTTCTATGATTTGAATTTGATTATATCCTGAAAATCCATCCATAAGGGATAACATCTCATTTCCTACTGTGAGATCCACAATAATGTCGATGTTTGACAGTGGGAAATCATCTTTTGGGCATGATTTATTGAGATCTCTAAAGTCATTGCATATACATATGCCCCTAGTGGGTTTAACAATTGGTACAATATTAGATATCCACTTAGGATAGTCAATTGGATTAATGAATCCTCCTTCCAAGAGTTTTTGCAATTCTTCTTTTACCAAGAGAGCAATCTGGGGATGCATCTTGCGAAGTTTCTGCTTGATGGGTTTTGCATAAGGATAGACTGCTAAATGGTGTGTCATGAGGGATGTATCGAATGAGGGATGGATCAAGGCCCGACATGTATTTATATGTCCAGGTGAAATTGATGGATCTTATTTTAAGGAAGTCTTCCAATTTTTTATTAAATGCCTCTCCTAGTTCTTTGGCTATGTAGGTGATTTTAGGCTCTTCACTTGTTCCCAAGTTGATGTCTATCATGTATTCAATTACTACTATAGATGTCTCATGATGTTTGGGAATCAAATCAAGTGCCCCATCCTCTAATGCCTCATAAATATTTTCATTAGAGGATACATCTTTTATTTTTACTTTTTCATGATCAAAAAGTTCCTCATCAAGGTTTTCACTAAGGGATCTTTCTTTTTTATTTTTTCCCTTTTTACTATTTTTATGACTAAGGCACATGATTTGTTCCCAAAAATAGGCATATTTATGCAAGTTTATTTGATGTTATTGCTTATGATCTTCTGGTGGAAGGTAGTCACAAATTTCCATTATTTTTTCTATTGCTTCATCATTCTAGAATGTATCTAATACGAGAGGTCCTTATTGGTCCCAATCAATTAATTCAGGATATATGAGTGGGAGGTCAATGGAGGATGTTATGGTGTATATGTGGTTTGTGTCAAAAAATTTAGCAATGGTTTGGAAGGATTCTTCAATGATTTCCTCCTGAGAGATTTTATCAGTAAAAGTCTTCCTGAATTTATCATGGGTGCATTCAGGTCTTATGGTTACCAAATCAATGGCCAAAAATCCAAGTCCTTGATGGTCCTTATATTCCCAAATTTGGATAGGTTCCAGTATTCCTTGTTCCTATGCCCCCAATCCTTTTCCCTTGTAGCCCTGATGCTTACAAAAATCATGTCCTTTAGGGTAACGATGGATTTCAAGAGTAGGTAGTGATTTCTCATCTTCTTCTTTATATAGACATGAAGAGACATTCATGTCTAGGCCCAAGTCTTCCTTGTCTAGCAATCCCCCTTTGTTTGAAATTCTTAAAGGATTTTTTTGGCTTCAAGTTGAATGTGTGGCCATATGATCATGGGGAGGTAGGGAGTTGTCCTATGCAAAAGGAACCTTGGATCCCATACTCTCCACATCCTTTATCAGTTACTTTGACCTTGCTTTTAGGGATGCCATGTGTTGTTGATGATGGTTGCAGAGCGAATGGGTTAACACAAGTAGTTGAGGTGGATGCTTTATTGTTGGTGGGGCAATGAAAATAGCTCGTATATTTTCCTTCTATTTTTTTACAATATTGGAAAGGTTGCACATCAATGGGAATGGTGATTTCTTTTCCATCATGTGAAAATTTTAAGCATTGATGATAGGTGGAGGGGATAGCTTGCATGATGTGTATCCAAGGTCGTCCAAGAAGTATGTTGTATGGTAAGTCAAGGTCAAGTATCTAAAATGTTGTTTCTATAATGGATGATCCAACTTGAATAGGTAGCTTGATGGTCCCTTCTAATTCTCTTTCTGCATCATCATATTCCTTTTTTGTTATTTTATTGTGGGGATCTATGATGTCCCCTAAATAGCCCAATTGTCTTATTAACTTTAAAGTACATAGATTAAGTCCTAACCTACCATCTATTAAGACTCTTTTGATGTTATGTTTATGGATAATGGATTCAATGTGTAATGGTTTATTATGAGGTATTTTGGAGTGGAGGTATTTATTGGTGAATGTTAGATGGTGTGTGGATGATAGGTGTCCAATTATGGCTTGGAATTGGTTGACATTTATGTTGCTTGGTACCCTAGATTCTTGAAGATCTTTATCAAGAGCTTCCTTATGTGTGGGTGAGGTTCGAAGAAGTTCCAAGATGGATATTTGTGATGGTGTTTTACCAAGGTGTTCAATGATATTGTATTTATGAGTGGTTGGAGTGGATGATGAGGATGACAGTCCTTGTATTGTCACTTGACCTCAACGGGTAGTGACTACACAATCAGGTGCTTTGATGGTTATGGTTTTGCATTCTTCAATATGTCTAATGGTTGTGTCATGTGATGATGGATTAGTGTTATTGTATGCATATGAGACACTATTGTAAGAGGATGATGCTTTTCCATCATTATATTATAGGAAGGGTTGTGTGTATATTCCTAGTTACTCATTTGGGGAATTTTGATGTTGAGTTTTAATTTCTCCCTTATCAATAAGGTCTTAAATATAGTTCTTCAATTTCATTCATTTGATGGTATTATGGCCCTTGATTCGATGGTATTCACAATATTCATCCTCTCTATACCATTCTGGTTTTGGTTTGATTTCATCAAGGAGTGTGGTGATTAGAAATTTAGTTAAATTTTCTTGTACATGTTTATGAAATATAACATCAAGAGGTTCTCCCAAAGGGGTGTATTTGTGCTTGATTTGATTAGTTTGTTTGCGATTTCCTTGGGGGATGGTTATAGTGTTGGTGTTTCCTTGTTGTTGTGATGTTTGGGTATTGTATGATGGGGCACTTTGTACATTTTGAACATGTTTGCTATCAATTACTCCATCATTCATTCCATTTTTATTTTTAGACCAATACTTTGGTTTATCATTAGATGACTGTGTGTTATCCTTTTGGTCTTTATAAATTTTGATTTCCCCTTCAGTGATTAAATATTTTTCAATGGTTAACCATTTTTCAATAGCTTCATCAAATGTGGTGACACATTGTAGTTGCAAGTGTAAGACTGTCTTAGGATACAAAATTTTGATAAAGATGTTAACCATTTGTTTTTCGGGTACTTGTAGGGGAATCAACTTGCAAGGTATCTCCATCTTTGAAGGAACATTGCGAAACTTTCCCCATTAATTTTTTTGGTTATACATAACTTATCCAAGGTTATCTCTTGGTCATTATTGTATGAAAAGTGAGTCACAAATCATTTAGCTAAGTCAATAAAGGATGTTATAGATCCTTGGGGTAAGTTTTTGAACCATTCTAAGGCTTGACCATCAAGGCTCCTAGGGAATAACCTCATGAGATATACCTCATTGTAAGCGACCTCTTGGCATGCCACTTTGAATTATTTAAGATGTTCAATGGGGTTCCCTTTCCCTTTGTATTTGTCAAATTTTGGTATTTCATAATGTTTGGGGAAGGGGATGACAAGTATGGATTGGTCGAATGGGTAAGGGCACATGTCCTCACACCTATAAGTCTTCCTTGTTTGACTAGTTTGGAGTGCTTGGATCATGTCTTTCATTTTCTACAACTCTTGGGATAGGTTGAAATTATTGAGTAGGGGCTTTTGGAGTAAGTGGTTATACATGTATTGGTATGAAGATGTTAATGGGGGATTGTTGATGTATTGGTTATTTTATGGATGGCTAGGTGTTAAGGGGTGGATTGTTGATGTATTGATTGTATTGAGGGTTTGATGTTAAAGGATTATTAGGAGGTGGAGGTGGGGGATTGATATAAGGCATGTTGAGGGTTAGAGATTGGGGGATTATTGGTATTATTAGGAGGTAGGGGTGGAGGATTGCTATATGAGATACGTTGGGGGTTAGAAATTGGGGGATTATTGGTGTTATGTGGGGGTGGGGGGTCATTAATTAAGTTGTTTAGTGGTGGAGTTTGAGAGACGTTAGGTCCTTGTTGTGCAATGTAATTGGCGTGGATAGATGAGATAGGTAGAGTTTGTGTTGGTATGGTTGGGTTGGTAGGTGCATAATCTGCATTAGTGTTGGGAGGGATAGTGACCCTTAAGTGTGATGGAAGTGGGGGTACATTGTCAAAAGGTTGTGTTGTGTTTGTGGAGAGAGGTGGATTAGTATTGGGTTGTGTTGTGTTTGTGAGGGGAGATTGATTGGTATTGGATTGTGTACCAAGGACATGATTAAAGAAATTGGTGGATGATAAAGGGTTATTTGAAGAGTCACTATTCCTTAGTTGTGAAATGTCAAGGGAAGAGGGGATTTTAGCTCCTTGAGCTATGAGGTTGAGCACAAATTGGTATTTTCCTAGTAGAAAGAGTCTCTCCATCATTTCTTCATTATGAGGATTGATAGAAAATTCCCTTAGTCTAGGGATTCTTCTTGTGCATCTACCATTTCCTCATGGGGTGTTTGTGGTTGGGATGAGTTGGTGTTAAAAAAGGCTTCTCCTTGGGAATCCATTAGTTTCTTTGCTTGTGGTCTAGTGATTGAAATGCAAGACAAGGATTCCTTTAGATGGTTGGTGGGTGCTTAGGTGGACTTTGGACTAGATTTTGGGCTTGGATTTAAATTTGAAAGATTTTTAGACTTTTGACTTGGTTTAGATAATAATAGATGATTGGATGAGATTTAGTTGATAGGTATTTTGGATGTTGAATGCGATTAAGATTTATTGATTAGATGATTGATTTAGGATGATTAGGTAACAAGGATAGACTTTGGTTGAAGGGTGCAAAATCATTTTTTGCAACAAGGATTACAACCTAGATCCTTAGGATGTGGGAGATTGGGATTTTATCTTTGCTTACTTAGGATAGGAAAGTTCTTAAGCAAGGTTAGATAATGAATGTTTTTGAAAAACTTAACTCAAGGGATCAAAATCCTCAAGCTAAATAATCCAAAAGGATGGGATAAAAAATGATGTAACTTAAGATAGGAAAATTCTTAAGCTACCCATAAATTAGTAGGATGATTAAGGATCTTGATTAAACCCTAATAACAAATTTGATTTGCAAGGATAATGATGGGATTGGGTGGGGATTTTTATGGGATAATTTTGGATGATAAGGAATGGATTAAGAGATAGGTACTAAGGTTCCCTAAAATGATGATGTGATGAAAGGGGGTTAATACCAAGTCCAAAATGATTATGGAAAAGATGACAAAAAATAATGAGGGTGATGGAAATGAGAGGGATGGTAAGATTATGATGGAGAGATTAAGGGCTTATCCTAAGTCCAAGGGAACAAGCCCAAATGATAGGGAAGGTGGGGGGGATTGGAGATGAAAATGACAAGGTTTAGGTATGATAATGAGGTGGAAAATGGTGGGGTAAATGATGGTCATGAAATGATTGAGTTGTAAAATTTGTCAGACTAATCAGGAAACCCTATGATTTCAGTATTAGGAGACTCAAGTTTTGTGGCCAAATGTAGGCATAAATTTGCAGATAGAGTCAAATGCAGGAACAGTTTCAGAGGACATAGGCACAACAATTTTTGAAAAAAGTGCAAAATGGTCATGGTGATATGGCAAAGCATAGGAACAAATTTTTAGAGTGCAGGCGCTAGGATTTTAGGTGGAGGTCCAACAGTTTTGGTCACAGGCACAATTTTACAGTCAATGAGTTTTAGCAAGAGATTTTGCAAACAATAAAATAGAATGGTCAAATTTGATATATTTTTGTAGGGTATGGTCAATCCTTAGCCCCTTGGATGATTCGTTTCCACTGGTATTGCACAAGAAGACATTTCAAGAACTTGTTCACAAACCTAAAATGTTCAAGTGGATTTAAATACTAGTGTAGGACCACATGTTGGAATCTCCTTCAACTCAAATGTAGGGACACCTAAATGAGTGTGTACATTCTTGTCTTTGTGAGAGAGGAAAGGTAGGGGCTTCCAAGACTGGAATGATGACCCAATCAAGCTCTCCCTAGAAAGCCATGTGTAGCTTATGCTAAGTTGGGGAGTTATATCTCATCTTAAGGGAGCCATATGGTGGGTAACTTCAAGGCATGATACACATCCCTTGCACTACACTAGCTATGCTTGAAGGCCTTATCTAGGTTACAAAATATTTTTCTAAGGAATCCTCTAAAAACTAGGAGAGTGTGTGAGGCAAAAATGTGAACACTAGTCCATCACAAGCATGGGCTAGGAAATTTTGGTGGGAAAGCTTAGACCACACCTTCACTCCTAGCTTGGAATCACCCTAAGTAATCAAAGCTTCACCAATTATGACACAACTTGATTGGGGTATGAATTTCATTCTCCCCCCTTTATATACCCCACCAGTAACACATGGTTGAGGTCATCCCCTACGGTGATGAAATCCCTAGGTAGGCCCCCTAAAGGGAAAGGTATGCTAGGTGTTTTTGATCCCCAATATTGTTGAAAAATGAGGTGTTTTCTTAGCTTAATACTCTGTAAAAAATTAATATTGTTGATCTAAATAAGATTTTTCCTTTGTTACATATTCTTTGTGGGTGATTATCTTGATTAATCCATTTTACTCTTGTAGAATGTCGAAAAAAGTTGATAGAAGTAGACAGGATATTAGAAAGATTACACAAGATGTACCGTGGAGAAACCATTTCGAGAAAAAACTCCACCAAGAATTATTCTATTATTGAATCTTCTGAAGTAGATTACAATAGCTTCAATTCTTGCTTGAGAGTGCTTCTTCTGCCTTCGCCAGAACTTCTTCACAACCTCCAGTAAAACTGATAATAACTCTCTTCAACTTTCTTGAGATAAATAGGCTTTTAATTAGCTTTGTAAACTCAACATGAGTTACAATTACAATGCTCAATCCCTATCCCTAAAAGGTATGCCTATCTCATGCAAATAGGGTTATTCCATGAAGAACAATGTCAAATGGTCATCTTCATGCATTTGGGCATCTCAAATTGAAGAGGCAACTAAACCTCTATTTTGTAAATATCTCCAAGGCTTCATCCTCAAAGTAGGTGCCCAAAAGTGGTCCCACTTAACCGAGCCTTCATAAATATCTCAACATGCAAAGGAGGTAATTCCAAGAAGATAACTTGGGCGCCCAAGTTGGCTCCAAGTCATTTCTTGTTAACTAAAACATTTACTCAACACCATTCATGCAAGAATGGTCATCCCCTATTAACTGTAGGTAGTCCCTGTTATCTGTCATACAACTCAAGTCATTGTCCATGCATTCCAAGTTAACTGAAATCAACTAGCATTCAACTAAAACTAACTGAAGATAATTGAACCATAACTGAAGTGAAGTGAAGTGAAGTGAAGTGAAGTGAACTAAACTGATTCTGAACTGAACTGAACTAAACTAAATTGAACTGATATGAACTGAACTTCATGCATTCAAACATCAAACCCTAACTCCTAGGATCTTTACATGCATTTAGAAGTGTTATATCTTACTTTGAATAGTTAACTGAACTCAAGGTGAGTGTCACCTTACCATGTGGGCACCCCATGTGCCCCTATTATTTAGGAACTCACAATGGATGCCCTCACATGCTCCTAACATAACATTTATAAATAATTACAAATGTCAATAAGCATGATTATTTCATAAAATATTAATTTCATCCTAATCTTAGTGTTGTTGAACACATTCCAAGAACTCAAGAGATACATGAAATAATTAATGTTTAGGATTTGCAATTAAATGGCATCCTATTTCCAACATTCTCCCACTTGACATTATACATTGCAATTATTCTAAACAAGGAATAATAATTTAAATCAAGTATAGGACTCAAGGCCAATGGCCTTCCTACACCACGAGAACTTATCTGTAGGAACTGGCTTCGTAAGATAATCTGCAACATTAATCAAAGTGTCAACTTTTTCAATTAATACTTTTCCACTTTCATCAATTTCTTGCACAAAGTGATACTAAACATCTACATGTTTAGTATGAGCATGATACATAGGATTTTTGGCTAAACAAATAGAAATCTGACTATCACATTCAAGCCTAACTTGCTTGCAATTAAAACCGATACCTTTCCCAAGTCTTTGTAACCAAACTACCTCTTTAGAGGCATGTGTGGAAGCCATGTACTCTGCTTAGGTGGTGGAAAAAGCAACCGTGGGCTGCCTCTTACTCATCCAACTAACCACAACTCCAAAAAAAGTGTACACAACCACTTGTCGACCTCTGACTGTCCAGATCTCCTGCCCAATCTAAATCAACAAACCCCTATATGTCCAATGATCTATTCATAATATCAATATTATTAGAACCATGATAAACTAAACAGTAATCTGAAGTCCCTTGTAAATATCTAAACACCCTTTTAACATAAGTCCAATGTTCTTTACCAGGGTTAGACATAAACCTACTAAGAACTCCCACTGCTTGTGCTATATCTGGTCTCGTACAAACCATTCCATACATTTAACTACCAATTGCACTAGCATACAGAATTTCAAACATTTCCTCAAAATCAAAATCAGATTTAGGACTCATATCTAAACTTAACTTTGTGCCAATTGGTAAAGGAATATTAACTGGTTTATTATCCTGCATGTTAAATCGTTTCAAAATAGTATCAACATAATTGCTCTGACTTAAGCAAAGCTTTCTGTTACCTCTATCTCTACTGATCTCCATACCAAGGATATATTTTGCAGCCCTTAGATCTTTCATCTCAAATGTGTTTGAGTTGATCATTACCTTGTTGTTACCAATAAACATGTCATCAACATACAAGATAATAATTAAAAGCTGATCATCAATAAATTTTATGTAAACACAATGATCTTCCTCACTCCTAACATAACCAATTTTCAATGTGAAAGCATCAAAATTTTGGTACCACATTCTGGGTGACTATTTCAATCCATATAAAGATCTCTTTAATCTGCAAACCAATTCTTCTTTTCCTTTTACAATAAAACCTTAAGGTTGCTTCATATAAACCTCCTCATCAATATTCCCATGCAAAAAAGCAATTTTCACATCCATTTGCTCAATTTCAAAATCATAAGTAGCAACAATTGACAAAAAGAATCAAATAGAAGTAAGTTTAGCAATAGGAGAGAATATTTCATTAAAGTCAACTACCTCTCTCTGGGAGTAGCCCTTGGCTACTAATCTAGCCTTGCACCATTCGAGATTACCATTTGCACCAATCTTCTTTTTAAAGATCCATTTACAACCAATGGCCTTTCTATCTTTGAGAAAACTCTCAAGATCCCATGTGTCACAAGTGTCCAAGGATTCCATTTCCTCATGCATAGCTTGTGACCAAAGCTTGTTCTTGTCTGAGGACAAAGCTTCCCTATAAGAATTGGGTTCATA